>JANHGC010001572.1:12637-39306 GCA_027560395.1 Boaedon fuliginosus
CATGTCGAAACAGGCTTCCCTATTTGTAGACATAGTTATTTTTTCCCCAGTCCTATAATGAGTACAAATGCTGTCACAGTAAAGTGACAGTTCATGGCTCATAATTGCTAATAGTCATAAATTTAAGTAAGAAAAAATAGCTGTATGTACCAAAAAATCTTGGCACATTTTTTTGGAAGGAAATTATTTGGGGAATGCATGACTTGAATACATGAAAAGTATATAGCCATATGCACACTTACTCATTAAATAGAAATAATTTTTGCGAAACATTCACTAGGTGAATTCACTGAACTCAAAGAAGAATTGCACTTTTAATTCATTTTTGCTGGGCACATGAAAATGTTTGAAATTAACATGTCCTATAATATTTTTTCTTAGATTGAATGAAGTAAAATATAGACTTCCAGATATGTCATTCCAAATTCCATCTTCCCTAATGAATATGGGGTCATGATCAGAGACGATGGGACTTTTTGTCCAGCAGCATCTCAAAGACCACAGAAATTCATTCTCCATGAGCTAGGACAGCTCCAAAAGAACAAATATTTCCTGCTTCCATTCTATACAAAAATTCACATACACATGCATACACACATATGGAAAGTGTACTTAGTTCATGTGGTATGCTATTTATAAAAACTGCAATATTAGTGTGAATGCAGAAAGGAAAGGTTTCAAAAAGTCAGCTTATAGTCCGAAAGATACTTATGCTAATCAATGTAATCAATGTTGGAAATGTGAAAAACAAAGGATATTTTACCATGCATGATGGACTTGCAAAAAAACAAAACAAAAAAATTGTATACAAATAAACATGAAGATTAAAAAAAAATTAAATATTAATAAACAGATGAAATCTGGTGTTTTTTATTGGGACCTCTGGATATTTGTTTTTTGAAGACTGGTTTTATATTTGTTAATATGATTCCTATATGTGCAGAGATGGAAAACACTGAAATAATGAAGGGATTAGGAAGATGGCATTATTTGCTGAAATGGCAAGATTGACCTGTTTGATCAGAGATAAAACAATAACTACCTTTATACAAGACTAGAAACCTCTTATGGACTTTTTTGCTGAAAATAGGAGCAAAAATAAATTAGTGATTTATGGATATGATAATTAAAAAAGGTTGGATATGGGAAAAGAAATCCATGTAATGTAATCTTAAAGAAGGAGAAAGGATAATAAGTTTTTCATAACTACAATTAAGAAAATAGGAAGTTGCATTTTTATATATCTTTCCTTTTTTAAAACTGTACTGTTTCCTTTTATATATATATATGTATGTATGTATGTATGTATGTATGTATGTATGTATGTATGTATATATGTAAGTCTTGGTGTAATCGGGTCTTTTCATGTGTAGGCTTGAGAATATCAACGCAACGTTTTGACGAAGTCACATTCGTCATCGTCAGGCGACTTCAGCTGCGGCAATTTCAGCTGCTACAGCTTCTCACTCTTAAGAGTAAATGGTGTGGACGGCTGGGTATATATATACCTAGCTGATATGTTTTTCCAAAGAGGGGAGGGAAAATATGCCATCCAGTGGTGCTGGTGTTGCCTTGCTGTTTGAACCTAGTGAATTGCCAACACATACTGTAGGTCATATACTAAACCTTTGAAAAGAAGTAGTTTTACTAAGTCTGTGGAATGAGACAGGTTTCTCACTATGGATCTTTTTTTCATACCTCGTAGCTTTTTTAGAACTTCCAAACACTTAATATTCCAAATACAAATAAAGTGCAAAATTTTCTAACATTTAGAAAAAAATCCTGCAATTCATGATTTTGATGACCATTTAATGTAAAACAATTCAAAGGCTTAAGCAGGAGTGGAATTTCCAAATCAAATAGAGGAATTTTGCACTGCTCATGCAACATTCCCAGCTATTATGGTTCCCTGCTCCCACTGAAACTCATTAACACTGCAATTCATAATAATATTCTGTTAATACCCCATCTTGGCCTTCTAGAGGTAGCCCAGGGAGGGAGGGAACTAAAGGGAAAAGAAAATATATTGTGTGAACTTTTCATTTTCAGGAGCACAAGATTTCAACCCATTAACTTTTAAAAGTTTATCCATTAGAGACAGGGCAGATTTTGAGACTTTGGCCTTTTGACTGGGGACAGAATACATTTGATAGCCCACCTGTTCATGCACTTTTGTCTTCACCCTATTAATTAATATTAATATTTTTTTTTTATTTATTGAAGTCCATAGGCCAATAAGCTGGGGAGTGTGGAAACACTAAAATATTATAACCACACATATATCATGCTTGTTATATTCTAACTGATGAGTTCTACCGCTCTGAATGCAAACTATTACAATAGTATATTTGGTCATTTCAAATACTGCATCATACCTCAGATAAAGCTCTTTCCATATGAAGGTCTTTAGGCTTTGAAAAGGCCATGCTCCAGAACTATGTAGTATGTTTGGGATAATTCATAAAATCTCATTTCAAACATTAAAAAAATGCCTCTTCTAAATTTATATACAGATAAATCGACTATAGATAGAACATATATTTGAAGATAGATAAATAGACAAATATCCCATGAATTAATGGATTTTGAAAGCTATACAAATCTTTGCAAAACAGTTATAACTCATTACAGAATGGGGGTTTGTGGACAGAGCCAATGCAAGCTTTGGAGAAGAGAGGGATTGCATGCCACTCAGAATTGGATTCAGCTGGAATAGCTTATAAGCTTACTAAAATAAATAGATTAAATAGCTAGCTATATAGCTATCCAGATATCAACAGAGATTTGATGAACAGCGAAGGCAGAAGGCCAAGCTGGCCACTTTTGTAATGGACTCAAGAAATCAAGCATCCTGAAATATTGGACAAGGGGATTGAGGCAGATACTCTCATAGCATCCAAAACTCAGTTTCAGCTTCTGTTCATTTCTCTTATCTCTCATATATTTTTATGCAGGTATGGTACAAAATTGCATGTTATATTTTACTTTGGTACAAGTTATGGTATCTTATGGTAGATGTTTATACAGATAATCCCTCCACAAAGAAAAAAGAAGATAATGATTTGTGGAAAAAATAATACAATCAGAAATACCATTGCTGTTTGGTCACTAGTGTTAACTCGTGAAGCTTCCCTGATCCACTCCCGAGTTGCCATAGGTGGGGAGATGAGAAATCTCACCTCACAGCTGCACCAAGGAATTTGCTCCTCAGTCATAACACAATGCAGTCTGGCCGAGCAAGTCAAGGCCATTTCCAACAGATACCAGCAATACCTGGAGGGAGTGACTTCTACAACCCACAAAATTACCTCATTGGGGAATGTGACAGGTGACACACTTTGTGGGGAGGCAGAAACAGTGTCAGAGACCAGACACAAAGGGAGTGAAGTCAGAATTGGCTTCACCTAGGTAATGCTGACATGGTTCTCCTAATAAAAGACTGGATTTTTATTGCCAGATGGCTTGATTCTTAATTGGGTTAGGGCACTGGTTGGAACCAAACACCAAGCCAATTATCCCAAAACTAATTAAAAATGACTGGGATTCCTGAACCCCAGAATCTCCACCTGCTCTCTGATACCTGGGGTGCATGGATAAGAACTTGGGATGCCATGGCAGAAGGCAGGATCTCCAAGGAAAGCCTGCTCCTGGGAACAGAGAAAGAGGTAGGCCCTACTCCAAGTCAGGGAACCCCAGGAACCAGCAGCCAAGTCAGAATCCCAGTGCAGCTTTTGCTGACCATGGAAATGGAGACATATAGAATGCCTGCCTCAACAACCAAATGAGTGTTGGTGGAAAAAAAGTCCCTAAAACAGCCATGGTTTAGTTCCCCCACCTAGTTTCTCTACTGTTTTAAGATGCAACCCATAATCAGGCTAGAGGGATTGAAGTGGAAGAGAGAGTGGGAAGAGATAAGAACCCCAAAGTTCCTACTCAAGACCCAAAGTGAATTCCTGGAGCAATTGAGAGAGAAATTTGGCCAAGCCATCTTTCACGATGAGGGGCCATCATGCCAACCACAGGAAAAGGGGAGAGAGATGGGGGGTGCAGTTAAACTCTCTGAATGGAAGGGAAGCCTGATTCAACCCATGAAGCTCCAATTGCCCAGCCCTAAGCTCAGACTGGAATCAACCATGGAGGAGCTGTGGTGCACGTGCATGTGTGGCTACCCAAAGTAGGAGAGGCAGGCAAGAACACAATCCCCTTCTCCTCCCTCCAGAAAGGAATTGAGCCTGAGGCTGCAGCCAGTGGTTCCCCTGCGCCACAGACAATCTGCCCAGGTGGGGAAAGCCACAAGCCACAAGCCAGAGCCAGAGCTGCCAAGTGCTCCAGGCACAGGCAAATGAGGCCCAACAAGAAAGGGGAGTAGCAGAATTGAACAAGCCACCCCGATTCAGGGGAACATTTGATGGGGACTCAGATCAACTGGCCCTATTCCTTGACTCCATTGGAGTCCATTTAGACTATGGGCACCTCTATCAATCTCAAAGAGCCATGGTAAATGCTATTGCCATGGGACTAGAGGGAGAAGCAAAAGGGTGGTTGGCAGCCTCCATAGGAGGAGAGCTGCCCAACTGCAAGCCATCGACAAATTGCTGCAAGAACTGGAAACCAGGTTCAAGGAAGCGGAGGATGACCAGTATGCAGAAGATAAGATCCAGAGGTTAAAGCAAAGAGGATGACCCATTAAAGAACATCGTGAGTTACAAAGGGTCATAGGGAAGCTAAAGCCCTGCCCAGAGGAGCTACTAGTCCATTTTTTCAGAGAAAGCCTGGATAAGCAGATTAGCAAAACCACCATCTATTGGGACATTCCAAACCGACTCTCTGACTGATTTCGAGTGACAATTAAGGTTAACAATGGCTTGCATGCAAATGACATGCAGAAGCAGCCTGGTCCTAGAGAGAGAGGACAACCAGACTGGAGACCATCCAGCGAATGGGAAACTGTGACAGCCCAGCCAGTCACAAGACCAACCCTCTCCTGAGGCCAGTTGAAATGCTACAGAGGCGAAGGAGTAGGCCACTTTGCATTGGCCTGCACAACCCCAACCCTGAAGCCCAAGCCAGAACCACCACCCAGGGCATGACTGGAATGGGGCCCTAGGCATGCTGCCGACAAGTCCCAAAAAGCATGCCTGCCCCCCCCCCCGATGTCCCCTGTCTTTCAGAGTTTGCCCAAATTCATATTCATTGTGTTAATAACACTATCTAATCATTTCATCCTCTGCTGTCCCCTTCTCCTTTGCCTTTAATCTTTTCCAACATCAGGATCTTTTCCAATTAGTCCTTTCTTCTCATTAGACTGGCCAAAGTATTTGAGCTTCAGCTTCAGTATCTGTCCTTCCAAAGGGACAGATAAGGGACACCAAGGGATGCTTTCCTTTAGGATTGACTGATTTGATCTCCTGGCCAAGGAATTCTCAAGAGTCTTCTCCAGTATTACAATTCAAAAGTATCAGTTCATCAGAGCTCATACTTCCTTGTTGTCCAACTCTTACAGCCATTCATTACTGCTGGGAAAACTATAGTTTTGACTGGCAAAGTGATGTCTCTGCTTTTTAATATGCTGTCTAGGTTTGCCACAGCTTTCATCCCAAAGAGAAAGTATCCTTTAATTTCAGGGCTGTAGTCACTTTATGTAGTGATATTAGAGCGTAAGAAAATAAAATCTGTCACTGCTTCCATTTCTTCTCCTTTTATTTACAAAGAAGTGACAGGGCTGATTGCCATGATCTTAGTTTTTTAAAGGCTGAGTTTCAAAAAAACTTCTGCACTCTCCTCTTTCACCCACATCAAGAGGATCTTTAGTGCCTCTTCACTTTCTGCCATTAGAAGAAATAAAATAAAACTCACCAAGTGCCTCAACAGTGTTCTGTTCATTCATCAATTATTATATGTTGATATGTAGCTTCAAAGCCCATAAAAGAGGAGATCACCTGGTGAACATTTCAAACTATGACCTGTCCCATTAAAAAGGAGAATATACCCAACTTTTTGTGGCCTGGTAACCTCTTTATTATATACTGAATAACAGTTGAGCAAGGGTAGCTTAGCTTTGCTCAAGGCAAGATTAAAAGTCTTAGATAGCCAGTTATGTGAAGCAGCAGAAGGGTGTTTCAAAAGCCACTTGAATGACCACAGAAAAAACTGCCCAGTTCTTGACAGTCATACCCAGAGGCAAAGTATATCAGAAGCAGAAGGAGACAAGTATGAGAAAGATGACCATTAAAAAAAATGCCATTAATGTTTGAGATTTAGTTTGCTTTTTCAGGTAAAATACTTGACAGACTAATTTTGATAGGGAAACAGGGAGCTTTAAAAATTGGTTTTCAGTTCAAATTTAGTTAGCTTTTTTGATATCTCCAAAATATATGAGGAAACATTTTAAAACACCATTCATAAGAAGCAACAATCAAGAGGCATTTGCTATAATCCTTATATGATCTCTCTCTCTCTCTCTCTTTCAAAACATATACATACATACATAATTTCTAAAACATTAAGACCAAAACTTTCTCTGCTATAATATACATTAGAATAAATATACCACATTATTGGAGGATTTAAAAGTACATTTTTCTATCTCAATAGAAGCCTTACAACTGTAAACCATGACTAATGCCATGGTTAAAAGTTCAACCATTTTTACAATTGTATATACTCAGAAATGTAGAGTTTAGGAGCCCTTGGGTGAAACTGGAGTGAACAATGGAGTCATAGTTTAAACCATAGTTTAAACCTTAAACCTCAGAGAATAATGCTAAGACCTGACCTGTACATCTGTTTTCCAACTTCTCTTATGGTGCCCAGAATGGAAGTCAAGGGCAGCAGCACATGGAAATTGCTGCTAAAAATGAGTAGTTCCATTTTCATCATGTTATAGACAAATAACTGTAAATATTTATTTTTTAAATTATTTGAATGTAAGGATCATTTTATTTTTTTTAAATTGTAATGATTTTCTCTTGCCTTTATTGTTTTTTTTAAATAATTCAAGGTACTGAACATAATTAATACTCTGCCCTTCTCCTATTTTCTCCATCCCAACAACCCTATGAAATGAATTGGGCTGAGAGAGAATGACTGGCCCAAAGTCAACCACCCAGCTTTCATGCTTAAAATGGGACTAGAACTCACAGAAATAAATTAGGTTACTGTTTTTTCACCATACTTGCAGTGATTCTTGTTATCGAGCTGCAGTGGTGCAGTGCTTAGAATGCAGTATTGCAGGCTATGTTTGCTCAGCAATTTGGCAGATTGAATCTCACCAGACTTAAGATTGACTCAGCCTTCCATGCTTCCGAGGTGGGTAAAATGAGACCCAAATTGTTAGAGGCAATATGCTGACTCTGTAAACTGCTTAGAGAAGGCTGTAAAAAGCACTGTGAAGCGGCATATAAGTCTAAATGCTATTGCTATTACTATTATTATGAATGTTGTAAGTCCTGTCTGGCTGTTCCCCATTCCAAATATTTTTGATTTTTTTTAAAAAGCAAAATGAGATTTCTAGTATCTAATTTATTATTTCAGTATGCCTTGGTATAACCTTGGCAATAAGATTCCTTTTTATGTAGCAAATGCACATCTATGCTAATTCAACTTTTCATAGATTATAAAATTCAGCATATACAGATAGTTCTCATTCAATGACCATTCAAATATTCAACCACTATTCAAGGCTACAATGGTGCTAAACCAGGGAATTTATGACTATTCCTTATAGAACCTATGGTTACATGATCATAACTGAGGCTTGGCAACTAGGTCACAATTACAGTGGTCATGGTTTTCCCATGTTCATATGATTGCAATATACAACCTTCACTGACAGCTTCCAAGAATGTCAATGGGTCATTGTTTGGCAGGAAGTTGCACAGGGCAGGAGGCAGGCACAGGACCATGAAAAACTGCTACTGTGTGGGAGTCACCTAACTACAGCAACTGGAATTGCTGCAATACTGCCATAGGATGGCACAGTCACATGGCATCATGCTTTATAACCAGATTGCTTAGCAATGAAGTTGCTGGACCCAATTACCATAATTGAGCATAAAGTATTCCCAACCTGTATTCCCAACTTTTTTCTTCCTGGAATCTTTCTTTCAGTTTCTAAGGGTGAGGAAGCTGTGTCCATTTAGAACAGGGGTATCAAACTCACATCATCACGGCAGCATCACGTGACATATTGGGACTTTCCCCCCATTCGCTAAACTGGATATGGGCATGGCCAGCATGTGACGCATCCAGCCCATGGGCCGGGAGTTTGACAGCCCTGATTTAGAGGCTGCTGCAATATCCATTGTCCTCCTGTAGCAGAGATATTTGCAGAGAGAGAATATAGAATATAGAATAACAGAACTGAAAGGGACCTTGGAGGTCTTCTAGTCCAACCTTTTGCTCAGGCAGGAAACCCTATTCCATTCCAGGCAAATGGTTGTCTAATCTGTTCTTAAAAACATCGTGTTGGAGCATTTTCAATTTCTGGAGGCAAGTTGTTCCACAGATCAATTGTTCTGTCAGGGAATTATGGTGGCAGCCATAACTCTGTGATTATAGCCACACTCCTTTTACATGCATCATATCCTTCAGTCTCATGATTGTGGCTGCTATCTTGACTTTTCTTGATAACTCTGGAAACAACCTTGACTACCAATGATTGTGCTTCCTGAGAATGATAGAATCCAGCTTTTAAATGAGTTAGATGTGCTCCAGTCACACAGATTAAAAAAAAACAGCTTTGTGTTCATTAATGGCCACAGCATTACCTTCAATTATTCATCACCCAGAGCTATTTTTCCTTACCTAGAAAGTGGGTGGAAGTTTAGTTGTTCAGAACAGATGATGGATCTAATAGCAAACAATTTAGGCTATAGTCCTACAGCATTCTAAGTTTTGCATTCATAACATACTGATACTAAGCTTCAACAATTTTAAAACTGAGCAGAAGTTTAGTTTCATTCAACTTTACTCTGTGCTTAGAAGCTTGAATCATACTGCACTTTGAGCATGTATGTGTAGCAAGAAAAAAAGTAACTAAATATATTTTAAAGGAAAGAGGTGAAACACTGAATACTATTGGCTCCCGTAGCTCCTAAGAAGATCTCCAGAGACACTGGATTCTCTACAAAGGGCCTGGAGGAATCTCTCTCATTCTTTCTATCCAGATCTATCAGATCTATCCTTCTACATACTGCCTGCCACTTTTAGTATCTAATATTGACGTTTGCGGAGTTTAAATAGTCTACCTTGTAAAAGTGACATTATAGCCTACCTGGAATCAGGCTATAGACAAGAGTTAACCAAAGGTCAGCTCTGATTGTTCACCCAAGAAGAAAGGATGGGTGGCAGGAAAAAAATAAGTAGTTAACTGGACTGAAATAAAGGTTAAACATGTTTTAGGCATAAAGGTTAACCCTTACCTTCTCAATTCTTTGTGACAGTACTGAGTACATTTCTTAAAGACCTTTCACTTTATCCCATTTGACCTTTGATGCTACCTATTTGGCAGCTTCAATGAACGATTAGAAGGCTTGGCTTCTGGTGACAAATTGGACCTTGTCATAGACTTCTTGAAATTATATTCTTCAGCTTGATAGCCTTGATTGCCTGTCTGCAGCAAGGGCATTGTCCCAAATCTCTTTGTTGAAACTTCACCTCTTCTATTGAAGCATTGAACAAAATCTTGTGGCATAGCTGGAACTGCGAAGAACTCAGCAAACTTTCTTTAGATTTTCCTGGAATGGCAAGTCAGTGGTCTTTATTTACTTGTCTCCTTCCTTCTTGATTTATCTCCTAGTCACATCTGGAAGAGACATGCAGTTTTATTCTGAGCTGTTGCCAGATCTGTCAGAGAAAGAGATATTTCTTTAGATTCTTTAATATCATGTATTTGTTTGGACCTGACTTATTTCTCCACTGGCTGAGTTTCTAAGTCTTCTTTTTATTTATTTACAAAAAAAAAACACCCCCATAATAAAATAACACTTTAGGTGAATAAAATAGCATTCACCTAACTCTGTCTTCCAATGTCCTGTCATTCTGGAGCAAAAACTGTGGGAAGATGCAGCTTTTAATTTATAAATATACATTTTTAAAATTCTGACTCCATCTCTCGAGTAATTTTGAACACTTTACACAATAAAAGCTGGAACAATAAAGTAACAAGTTTTTTATCTTTTTATATTTTTAGCAAAAACAAATCTTTACTCCTCCTCCTACTACTACTTCAATGCCTGAAAGAATAACCAAGTGCCTTCTAGCAACTGCATTAACCAAATTTACACTATAGATAGTCCTAAATGTATGAATTGTCACTTAAATGACTGTTCAAAGTTATGACCTATAGTTAAAAATATGACTATAGCACACCACTACCACCACCCTGGTACCAGGAGTGAGTTCCTACCGGTTCGCTGGCTACCCACTTCATGGGCACGCTTGCTGATCGCCTGTCAAATGCGCACTGCATGTAATTGACTTAGAAATCTTCGTGGTGTTCTGCAAGCACTCTGACCCAAAAGCTGTGCAGCGGCTATCCGCGGCTATCCGCCGCATAGCTGTTGGGTCAGAGTGCTTTCAGAACACCACAAAGATTTCTAAGTCAATCACACACAGTGCACAGGCGATCGGCAAGCGCGCCCACGAAGTGGGTAACCAGCGAACCAGTAGGAACTCACCCCTGCCTGGTACCATGGTTGCATTTTGCGTGCTTGGCATTTGTCATGCCTTTCTGACTGGTTGCAACATCCCACAGTCACACAATCACATTTGGAAATGTTGTTTCCAGCAAAAGCAGCCGTTGGATAAGCTGGATTCAAGTTTACAATCATGTGATTTACTTAACGACCATGATGACTCACTTAATGACTATCATTAAATAAACCAGCAAACCCAACAAACTGAGTCTGGTCATGTGATGACTTGACTTATGCCTACAATGATTTATGACCAAAATTTTGGGTTTGATTATAATCAGAAGTTAAAGATTGCCCTATATCATGTATGTATGGTATGCAAACGATTATTGCTCCTTAGGTCATTATGATCTAATGCAGTTCTGAAAGTTTGCTTGCTGTTGATGCATGATCACTTCTAATTCATACAAGCGGACATAAGAAAAACACTCCTTGATGAGATTAAAATCTTTATATATTTATCCGTAAACATGTACAGAATACAGAATTCTGTACATATACAGAAACTCTGGTAGGATTGATATAAATACAGGTCTGTTTGTTTATTAATAAATCTAATATAACTCATTAGAGATTGATAATTGAAGGCAAACTATAGGAGAAAACCTATAGTTTATAAAACCTTCTTATCTTTATTCCTTTTGTTGTTACTGGAAATTCCGACTCTTAGATGCTATACTTCATCAATATAAAGTCATATTAGCAAAAGAAGTACATAAATGCAAATCACTTGTGCACTGGGACACAATCTAAAATAGTGGATTCTTTTGCATCCTGCTGTCCTAATTCAATCATGTTATTTCATACTGTCATATTGGGTTGATCTAGTTAGCTGCTTTTGTCAGCTTTCCCTCCAACTTGGATCTGGCAACAATTGTGATCACCCAATGACTAAGCTTTGCTGCATCTCTGTAGACAGGCTAGGGAATATTTTTGTACCACAAATAAAGGTGAATATATGTAGTGCCAGGATAATGTTGCAGGATCTAATCTGGGTGGGTCACCGGGACCAGAGATTTTGTCTTCTGAGCTTTCGGATTTATGCTAGAGCCAAACTTCAGGGAACTTCTCTGCTAGAATGAATCTGAAGGCTTGGAAGATAAAACCTCTGGTTCTCATGACCGACCCAGATTGGATCCTGCAATATTGTTGTCCATACAATTATTTTTTAATGCAGGGCAGTTTCCAGGCAACAAATGGTGGATTCTTTACCATCCTTTCATCTCTCTGTCTCTATTACCTCTCTGCTGAACTAGAATGCTGAACTGAACTGAACAGAACTCTCCTTATGTTCTTATTTGCATGGCAGGGTGTGATTTGGGAAATTCCAGGTTCTCTTTGCAGAACTTTTTTTTTTGGGTGGGGGGGTGAGAAAGGAAAGAGGCTGGTTATAGAACTATCTCAAAGTCCTATTTGCCGCAAAGCAGGGCAAAAAAGTTTGATTTGTTTTATTTTCTGTAGGATTATGAAGGTCAGGAAAGTCTCCAAGTGCTCCAAAGGCCTGGTTCCATTCCAATTATTAACTCCATTCTACTTATTTACTTTTATCGCCAAGGAAACATTTCAACAAACTGCCATAGGAGAATCGTAGTAAATGTGATCAAAATATTTTTTTAAAAAAGAAAAGAAAATGTTCATTTCTACTGGGATTATGCATGTTCACTATCATTCTGTCATTAACATGATTTCAAGTAATATGTATTTATTTAAGAAATTTACATGGCTGCCAAACTCACTCACAGTGATTCCGGATGACTTACAGGAATAAAATCCCAAATATAAAACTCCTTATACCTGCATCCCAATATTATCATTTGTCTCACAGTCAGCCAGATGTTCAAACTGGATTTGGCATATTTATCCTGCTATCAAGTCCTTCCCAGAATCATGCGATAGGCAGATGTTGATGTCTGATGGTATTAGAAGCATCGTTGCAGGATGTAAGTTGCCTTTTGCAATTGACTGAAATAAACATTATTATTATTTATTAAAATTCCATGATTCCAACTCTCAATGAATCTGGGTAGCTTGCAACAACCAAATAGATTACAAGAAAGTAAATAAAATATAATTATAACATATATAATATAAAGAACATTAGTGTCCTAGTTTTTATGTATATGTTAAGCTTCTTTTTCTTCTGCATTGCAAGTCTTTAAATTATTGCTTTGGAACATCTTTTTAGTAACATTATTTTAGAAAAAATGTAAATGAGATACTTTTAACCCATATAAATTAAGTAAATAAATTGAAACCTAATTGAAATTTGGGATGGAAAATGATATTCAGGTCTTACGGAATGTTCTTTATTCCATGTGAGGGAATAAATCACACACATGCAATGAAATAATTTGCTAACCAGGATTCTGTCCTGGTGATATAGAGGAAACTGCAATCCAACCCACTCAGTCATGTTTAAATGATCAAGTATTTTAGTATGACAACATCTGACCTTAGCCATGACTGTGATTAATTTAGGTCTTGTTTGGCAGCAAACATACAGCATGCAAAGTTCAAAGTATGGGATCACCCCACAGCAGTGTGCCCTAGAGTACATGTGCAAGTTTTTCTCATGCTGTGGCTTGGATTTTTATCAAGGGAGAGACAACTGTGCAGGGTCAAAATGGCAAACAAGAGCATAGACTTGACTCCGTGCCACAAATAATCTCCCGTGCTTCAGTGTTCCTGGCTAAGCATGTCAGAAATTCCTAATATCTTTCATGCCATAGGTTAGGTGAGCATAATTAGATGACGTGTGAATTTGAAGAAGGAAGGTATAAAATGTGCAAAGATTTCCAAGAAAAATAAAAGTCTTGACTGGTTTATCTACAGCCTCCTGTAATTGAAAAAAGTAGTGAGGCTGAGAAAATCCATCATTCCTGATGAGCTTTAGGGCACCACTAAGCAAGACAGCAGGACAACTACAATGAAATCTCTCACACATCTCTGCACATGGAGAGCCTTTTAGGTAAATGACCACCACTAGGAGGCTTGAGACTGATTGACTCTATAATCACTATCTTTTTTAATCCCTTTCTATTTGTTATGACTTCATTTAGCATCTGAACATTTTCCCATTCAAATCTTACTATATAACTTTTGGGTTGCAATGTTAGGGAATAGTGCACACAATGAGTAGAAGAGACTACAAGGAAAGATAAATGTTTATTAAGTAATGATGGTTGCTTAATCATCATAAAAAGTATAAACTTATGTAGGCTTTTAATCAAATTTTACATCTTTCCACATACAAAGGCATTTTGTTCCTTTTTATGATCTTTGAAAAGGTTGACTGGCCATTTCCCCATCCTAGAATGTTCTGATGAGTATTCTGATTTATTATATTATTTATTTATTATATTATTTATTTATTTATATTATTATATTATTTATTTATTATAAATATTTATTTATTATATTATTTTCCTTTGTTTGTGTCATGTCTATTTAGAAATTATTTAGAAGATTTCTCTTCCTATTGCCAAATATACACAAGAATATTCAAAGTTCAAATAGCATCTGAGGATTATTGCAGATATTTTGGGTTACTTTAGGCCTTTAGAGAATTCCAGTTCTATTTAGGTTTTGAACATCAGCTATAATCTGGAATCTTAAATGCTCTGATTTAAAGGCCTATAACGAATTACATTTATATTGGAAACAGGGCTAACTATCCTTTTTTGCCTCTGCTAACATGGCTGAGCACTGCTGTAATAAAGGAATTCTTGAAGGATTATGAAGCAAGAATTAATGTGAGAAATACAATAACATAGGTGTTACGTTGCCCTAATACTGCAGGACTCACTTTTCACTAAGATGCATTAATAGTGCACAGAGACTGAACTTCCTTAGTTAAGAATGTTTTCCTGGATTATTGTGTGATACTTGTGGGTCAATGTGAGTATACAGAAGTGGGGCAGGGGCAGAGTGGGAAGACAAACACTCTGAGAATTATATAATGTAAACGTTATAGCCATTCATCTTGAAATGTTACCGTTTTCTACAATTCATTATCCTGGGAATGTAATGATTAATCATATTATATGGAGGTTCCCTGACTTTAGAGATTCAAGGATTCCACCCACCCCCTGCCCCACAAACGCACACACCAATTCTAAGCATGTTGTGATGATGGAAAATATTAAAAACTTATATTCCAGAAAATGTAAGCTATTTTTATTCCAGAAATAAGATAAGTTAAGTTTATTCCAGAAATAAAGACGGTAAATGATTTTGGAAATATGCTTTGGAAGAAATATCCAGCAGCCTGAGTGGATTTTTCTGGAAGAAGTTGGATTGGATCATATGTAGATCTGGTATGTTGATTTGAGTGTGCACAATATAACCAAGATATTCATATCTTAACCATTAAATTATTGAAACAAAATGAGATTTGGACATCATTATGAGTACTTTGCTGACCTTTATTTATTTATTTATCCTAGATTTAATACGATAGTCAGCAAAGCTGAAATAAGGAATTTTGGAGAAGACCTTTATAAAGTAGGCATCCTAAATATTATATTTTATAAATAAAAATAAAAAATATAGATACATTTAAAAGGTTCACTACTTGAATTTATTTATCATTTTGTTTTGCTAGTTAATATCCACATTTTCCCTAACTTCATAAAATCTTGTTTTGTTTTATTGTTTTATTAAATTTATACCCTGCCTTTCTTCTCTCAATAGAGGGAACACAAGGTGGCTGACAATAAAATCTACAATTTCAGTAAAATTCAAGAAAAACATTAAAATTAAACAATATAAAAGTTAAAACAACACATACTCTCCTTTCATACAGGGGAGACAGTTAGCTCCAAGCCTGCTGGCAAAGCCAGGTCTTGATGGCCCAGCGGAAGGCCAACAGATTAGGAATGGTCCGGAACTCCACTGGGAGCTGGATCCAGAGAGCCAGTGCAGCAACAATCTCTCCATGGCTTAGGATCAGGATACCTTCGAGACCGCCTTCTCAAATGTATCCTGGCCCTAAGCCATGGAGAGATTTAAAGATCATCACGAACACCTTGAATTGCACCCAGAAGGCTATTGGAAGCCAGTGCAGTTTGCGGAGAAGTGGTGTTACGCGGGTGTACCACGGCACACTCTTGATCAATTTTCCATTTCTAAGTTTTTTATTGTAACATATGGAGATTTTTATGTTTATGTTTATTAGATTTATACACCGCTTCTCTTCCCCAATCAAGGGGAATGCGAGGCGGCTCACAACATGATTAAAATACAATAAATACAATTATAATACAATAAAATACAATAAAATAATATAAATATCATAAACAGAAAAACAATGTCTAAGTTAAAAACTGTTAAAATACAATCATACAACCAGGCATACAACCATTCTTACAGGGAAGTTATTCAATTCCACTCCCGCTGGCAGAGCCAAGTCTTCAAAGCTTGTTAGAAGGTCAACAGACTTGGGACGGTTCGAATCTCGATGGGAAGCTGGTTCCAGAGGGCCAATGCTCCCACAGAGATGGCCTTCGACCAAGGGTCCACCAGCTGGCATTGCTTAGCTGATGCGACCAGTAGGAGGCCGACTCTGTAACATATAAGTTATATAAGTTGCATATATAAGTTATTATGATTAAGCTTATAATATCCAGGGCATATTGAGCTTTATTTAAAATGTTTTAGGGTTTTGCTGTTGATTCTCCATTTGGTTATTTGTTGATTATTTGCTTGTTATTTACAAAGTTACTATATTTACATGATATCCATTGTTCTTACAAGTGGACATCTTCTTTAAAGGCTATTTGTACAAATGAAAAAAAATGAGTTGGGGCAGGAAGGCAGAAAGCTTTGGTCCATCTACCTTTGAGCACAAAACAACAACAAGCACTCTGTGACCCTCGCTAAGCCTTAAAATAATATTTCTAGTACTGACATGATTTAAATTTTCATGAACAAATAAGCTGTTTCACACAGTAGAGAAGCGTAATAAGCTAGGATGGGAACCGAGACCAGCCTGGGTCCTCTAAGAGACCCCCCAGGACCTGGCAAGACTTAGTTCTCTCCATTTCAGGCACAGCCTCCTGTGCAGGTCTAATTACCTTTTAAAATTCATATCTAGAACCACAGGCTGCCACATGGGATTAAGCACAGTGTGCTTTGCAAATTGAAAATAAGATAGCTGTTAGACATATACACTTGCCTCTATGATTACAGCAACAAACAATGGAAAAACATTAATTTGCTTCTATTATAATCGAGGAACAAAACCTGGGATGTTGGGGGAGGTTGAGAGAGATGGATATTATAGGTAAGGGATGAATTTGTAAAGGTGATGTTCTGAAAAATATGTTTTTAAAAAGAATATGTAGGCTCTAAAGGATAATTCTCCGTAGGGCAGATAACTAGCAACAACTGCAACTATAGCAAGTTATCAGGATTCAGGGGAAAAATCATTAATTTTATTTGCAAAATGATGGGAGGGTGTTTTTTTTGGGGGGGGGGGATAAGCAGAATTATTCAGTTGTGAGTGTAAAGTTTATGCATGTGATAAGAAGAGTATAAGGAAGTGGGAACGGGCAAGTGTGGTTATAACAGCAAACCATGCTGGCCGGGTGTAGGATTTTTTAAAGGTGCTTTATCTGCTAGAAATGAATACAGCATTTACAAATTGGAAATGACTCTGTAAACTCAGATAAGATTGTCTTGGTAATATTTTACCCAGGAATCAGCTCACCACTGCTTACTTTCAATTAGCCATCTAAATCATTGCCTATACAATCCCTGCTGCTTTGGGGCAGGAGGAGTTGGGGAGCGGCAGTAAGTTAGAATAGTTCCTAGGAGTTTTCATTCACAATGCTGAATATGGAAGATCTCTAATCTTCTCCTTAGCATCCATAGTTTAATGTAGCTCCTTGAAAGTACTTTCCGTTAGCTGCTGTGAAAGAGTTCCCCACCACACACTTCTCTTTTCTTCCCATAAACGAATGTTGATTCATTATAGATAACCATTCCTGATTAATTTTGTTTTGACTTTTAACTTTCGAATAAGAATGTTAGTGCCAAAGTTCCCTTTTCCAAAAAATCCTTCAGCCAGATAGCAACTATTTTTAGGGGGGGAAAGTATATACTTTGTGGAGAGGAAGAACTAAATTTAGAGGTGGTGAAAAAATTAAAATCCTTGATTGTCATCAGAGTCTTGGCTGTCAGATAAAAAGTGGCAACTTTTTTTATTGATGTGTCTGATGAATTATAAATAAGTAGCTTCCTTGGATTTTATATTCAAGTTGTCTGGCTTCTGTCAACAAGATCCATCAGCTGAAAGATGTGAAGGACTGGTTAGTCAAAACCCCACTCATTAATTTTGCCAAGATGCACCAGTCTTATTCCCCCCTCCCTAAAACTTATAAAATTCTATAGGCATGTTCTTTAGGATTTTTTTTTAATTTTTGCTAAGATAGAGATCAAAAATATTAGAGACATCAACCCTTGAGTTGTACGTGTACGAACATTAGTTTTCTCAGTGTTTTGTAGCTGATAAATAATCTGTTTACAGGTGTAAGATAATAGTCCTACTTAAATAGCAGAATTATCTTTCTGCTAATTGTTGATAACCAAGATAACTTATAAAATCTTATAATCTCTCAGGGGAATTCTCCTTGCTTAAAAAAAAGAAAGTAGCCAGTTGAAGGATAAACTTGCTTTCACATCACATTTGACTCAATGTCTCTACATGAAATCTATGTTTTGCTTCTTTAATAATAATAGGGAAGTGATGTGTCATTATTCGTTCAAGCTTTTAGGTCCCAGTCTAGAATGTGGTTCTGCCAAAGACAAATTAGACCCAATGCTACGCAACATCCAAATCCAAAGTTGGTCAATTGTTGTGCCCTCCAAATAGTGGCACAGTACAAAACCTGATTCTTCAAGAACAGAATGAGTATATACGTCCTCTTTGCTATCCTGGCTAAGAATGCTGGGAGTTGCAGTAGAGACGTTGGCAAAGGCTCCCTTGAGAGACACAACTCAAAGCTCTCAGGCACTCAAACAATTTCCAGAGATGTAGGTCATTGCCATTGTGACAGATTGCCTAATTCCTCTTTTGTTCCCAATTCTATAATGGCTTGAAGAGAGATCACCCTTCAAGCTGCCCCTAGAGAAAATTCAATCACGCTATTGAGTCAAAGTGTTCATCTGTTAAAAAAAAAAAAGAACTGTTTTTCCTGATTCTTCCCATTTTTTAAAAAATTTCATAATCGTATTCTCCTCCTTCCTATTCCTCTTTCTGCTTCCTAACTTGGTAATCCATATTTATGAAAATTAATTTTTTTTTTACAAGTTGTACTTCGAAGAAATCCTACATTTTGTTTTTCAAGTAATCCACTTCTGTATTTTTAGTTATTTTCCTTCTAATGGATTATCAACTTTATATATTAGACCTTTTGTTCATTCCAGTTGCCTGTGACCAGAAAAGGGATTTAAAAAAAAAATCTTGACCTTTTCACATATTGCTCCTGCTTGGCCATTTTAAGGCTAACTAATAACTGTTGCAATAATTGCCTACCCCATGAAAAGTCTTGTACACACACTGCATTGTTACACACGACTTGCTCTTTTTTTTAATTATGTAAAAAAATCATCACATTAAGCCCAATCTAATTACTGCAATGTATATTAGAAGCAGGGCACCATCAAAATTTTATTTAAATTAATCAGGTTTTGATTTAAGATATTAAATTCAAATTAATCATGTAAAAATGGAAATGATCCTTGACGTGCTTCCAGCTGTGACTTCAGTCTGTTTTCTCGTGTGAGTCACTTTTGGGATGTCTTGGGGGGAACATTACAAAAATTCACGCCGGTGCTATTTCAATTAGAGTTATTTAGCAGGACAGATGTAAAGAATATGGTATAATTAAAAAGGGGGCTGATGACATGGCTACAGATTTTCAGGATCAAAATGGAAAAACAGAGATGGCTGTTACTGTAAATCAAAAATTGGTGTCCCAGGTTCAGAGAAGCGAATGTACAGGTAGTCCTCCACTTATAACCATTTGTTTAGTGACCGTTCAAATTACAACGACACTAAAAAGAGTGACTTATGATCATTTTTCACACTTACAGCACCTCCAGGGTCACATGATCAAAACTCAAATACTCGGCAACTAGTAGGTCCTGACTGTTGCAATGGCCGGGGGTGTGTGTGTCATGTAGTCTCATATTGCAATCTTCTGACAAGCAAAGTCAATGGGAAAGCCAGTTTCACTTTACAATTGTGTTACTAAGTTAACAACTACAATGACTCACTTAACATCTATGGCAAAACAGATGATAAAATGGGGCAAAACTCATTTAACAACTGTCTCACTTAACAACAGAAATTTTGGACTCAGTTGTGTTTGTAAGTCAAGGACTACCTGTAATGTATCATTAATGGAGGAATGGAATCTTCAGGTCCCCAGAGCAACAAGAAAATTCAGATGGTATCCCTTTAAAATATAATCAACAGCCAGATATTGCCGCCTCAAGTTCCCCAGATGGATGAAGAGAGGCGGGATATAAATCGAATTAATAATAATAATAATAATAATAATAATAATAATAATAATAATAATAATAATAATAATAATACTTAGCAATAGAACTTAAAATGGTTTCTCTTCCCAGGCTTTGTTTTCACTAAATGGTTTCATAGATTTTTTTTCCAGAAACCCCCAGAAGTATCTGAATTTCTGTTTGACTGAAAACTTGCAAACCA
This sequence comes from Boaedon fuliginosus, assembly GCA_027560395.1. Taxonomy (NCBI): domain Eukaryota; kingdom Metazoa; phylum Chordata; class Lepidosauria; order Squamata; family Lamprophiidae; genus Boaedon; species Boaedon fuliginosus. Next base: position 33,065 of record JANHGC010001572.1, read on the forward strand.
AATAAAATGACTACAGGATAACAAAAGAATAAACTCTAAATACCCTCCTGAGCTTTTGCTCAAAGTAAGAATGGTCAGCAGACTGTTGGGGACATTGATTGATTGATTCATTCATTCCTTCTTTACATTTACAGTATATACAGGTAGTTCTCAACTTACAACAGTTCATTTAGTACCATTTGAAGCCTCTAAGCAATGTGTGTGGTCCTCAGGGCGTCTTAGCCAGGGATGTGACAAGGAGACAAAGTGAGGAGAATGAGGAGGGAAACTCCTCTTCCTATGGGTGACAAGGCGGGAAACCTTGGACACTTTATATTAATATTATATCAAGCCTAGGCCAGCACTTGTCAATAATATCTTGACAGGGAACTCCAATGAGGTGTTCATAGATGCCAGCAAAAAAGGTGCCCACTGTTAGTGGTTTAATTGGAGAAGATAGCATGAAAGGTAAATGCTCTGTTTTGTTATGTTATTACTGCAGTTGTCTGTACCTTTGTTACACTTGTAGGAAGAACATGAAATACTGACAGTTTCTGCTTCCCACTCAGAAGAAATAAATATACACAATGATTGTTCTTTAATAGTAGTTAAATATATTTTTAAAACAAACCATGTGGTAGTATAACTTTTTAAAAGGGTTTTCTTAAGGTTCAGTCTTTACAGAAAACACTTTGTTATATATGACTGCTATAAGTGAAAACACAGACGCTTTGTGTATAAAATTAGTCTAATTACAACTCAATTGTTTAAAAAGATGTGGTAAGCTTTATGTGTATGGTGAGTCATGATTTGAAGTATATAATAAATTGTTCTCCATTAGGTTAACATATTCATTTTTAGTGAAAATGCAGAGAACCAGTATAATCTTTGTATTTACATTTTGTATAAAATTTGAGTGAGAACACCGATACTCTAGAAGGCAGAAATAAAACCCAAAATAAAGTTGATGTGTTAGATAAATAAGTGAAGAATAACAGAAGCATAAGGAATGCAAATTTCTTCACCAGGTGATACTAATCAGATCCATTGTTTCTAGAACAAGGGTGTCAAACTCACATTGTCATGGCGGCATCACGTGATGTATTGGAAATTTCTCCCCCTTTGTTAAAACTGGATATGGGCGTGGCCAGCGTGTGACGCATCTGGCCCACAGGCCAGGAGTTTGATAGCCCTACTCTAGATGTGGGATGCTGTGCTATGAAAGAGATTTTGGAATAGTAGCTGATTTCATTTTTTTTTTTTTTTTGTTCAATTTCATGCATTTAATTTCCAGAGCTGTCCATCTCAACCCAGTGACACTGGAATTTTTTAAGCACCCTGAAAGGCAAAGTTTGCAGAAGTGATAAAATTTATGGGCTGGATACTAATGAAAATATTAAAAAATCCATCATATCATTCAATTCCCCCCACAGTTTAGCTTTGCTCATAAATGGAAGGACAGGCGCAACCGTGTTGGAGATTCTGCAAAGCAAATATTCAATTTTTGGATCACTTCTGGATCTCTAAAACAATTTAAATGCATTTCATTTGATGTGATGATTTCTTTTCCCGAAAGATTTGATTTTATAAAATTCAATTGAATTGAATCTGCTTCAAACTAAATTTATCTATTTAAATCTTCTCACAGATTAATCCTTATCAGATTCACAAAAGACACCAGAAAAGAAAAGACACCAGAAATCGGGAAGTCTTAGCATTGTATCAGTACTACTTACAGTATGTACCAATTCTCTTGCATGGTAAATCACCTATTTTTGGTGCAAGTTTTTGTTTGTGTGTGTGCGCACACACAGCTCCCCCCTCAAATCAATATTGATTCCTGGACAAGTCCCTGCAAGTTTTTTTGGCAAGGTTTCATAAGTGGTTTGTCATTGCCTGCTTCCTAAGGCAGACAGAGTGAGTGATTGGGCCAAGGTTACCCAGCTGGTTTTGCCCCTAAGATGGGGCTAGGACCTATGGTCCCCAGGTTTCCCATCTGGTACCTTATCCTCTACACCAGGCTAGACCACCAAATATTTAATAGCGTATTTAATAGTGTGAACTTTTTTTATAGGCCTTTAGAATAATTTATCATTGGACTTTACGCTCATTATTGTTATAAGCTAATGTAAATCATAACTTTGCTGGCATAATTGTATTGGCTTTTTTGTATGATTGTGTCCTTCCATTAGACCTATGATTTGGAGAATTGGGGATTTGCAGTGGGAAACAAATTGAATACATTTACTATAATTAGGATAAGTATTTTTAGCTTTTTATTTTAAAAAGCATTACTAATCCCTTTGTTAAAAGCCCTGACTTTTCAGCAGGACTCATATGCTTTCTTTATTCTTATGTTTTAAAAATTGTTTCCATTTCCCTTCTTCCTAGATTCTGAAATAGCCATTAGGACTATCACCATTAAAAGTGAATGACATGGTGGAAGGCTGCTTTAAAGCTATTTGTAACATAACATATTGGTAGGTAAGCTAGGCATTATTGATGTCAAAATATATCGCCAAATAGTGTTTGACTTATCCACAGATGGCCTTATCTGTGAACATAAATAGCAGGTTTTCCCCTCAGATTTTTAAAACTAACCATATATCCCATACAGGTAGTCCTTGACTTATAACCATTCATTTAGCAACTGAAGTTTCAACAGCACTGAAAAAAGTGACATATTACCATTTTTCACACTTACAACCATTACAGTACCACATTATCAAAGTAGAAATCAATATGTATTTATGATGGGTGCCATGTCCTGTGGTCATGCAATCATCATTTAAGACTTTCTAACTGGCTTCTGACAAGCAAAATCAATGAGAGAAGCCAGAATCATTAAACAACTATGTGATTCAATGCTGTTGTAAATCTTTGATAAGCAGTGTATAAAAATCTGAGTGTTATTGCTATCTATGTTATAATCCGTCCCGAGTCTTTCGGGAGTTGGGCGGCATAAAAATGTAATAATAATAATAACAATAATAACAACAACAACAACAACTCTTATCTGACCATTCCCTTGATAGTGTCTCTTCTCCTGTCTCCCAAGGTTTTTCTCACATACCATTGCAAAGGGCCAACCTCTCATTTTACAGAATGTTTTGGTTAAAAAAAATAAGTCAGCTTATCTGTAGATGGACTTATTTATAAGTACAGATAGTCCTGAACTTACGAATGTTCATTTAGTTTGAACATAATGGTACTGAAAAAGTGACTTATGACAATTTTTCAGATTTATGACCATTGCAGCATCCTCATGGTTACATAATCAAAATTTGGACATTTGGAAGCTGACTCATACTTAGGATGGTTGCAACATCCCAGAGTAATGTGGTCACCTTTTTCAATCTTCTGACAAGCAAAGTAAAAGGGGAAATTCTCTTAATGATAACACTTAACCATGGTAGTGTTGTGGTTTATCAACTGCCAGCGGAGATGGCAGTTGAGTCAGATGACTCAGAGGAGATGGAGGGGGCACCTGGGTTACCATTTGGGCCGGCAGAAGGCTCTGAGGAGCAGGAGGTCTCAGTGCCAGATGTAGAGCAGGGCCCATCTACTCACGCTCAGGCAGAGAGACAGCTGTTTTGGGGGCCTGAGCTAAGCAAAGGGGAGGAACAGCTGAGTCCTGTCTCAGATGTGTGTATGCACAGAGAAGTGTGGAGAGGAGAGCAAAATAGGACTGAGGGCCAGGAAAAGAAGGAGATGTTAACAAGCCCCTCCCTGGCTAGGATATAAGGAGGAGTGGTGTGGGAGGCATGGTTGTCAAAGACAACCATTCAAGCTCCAGAAGAGTTCCCTATGGCAGATTCCTTGCCTGGATTTCCTTGCAAGGTTGGTTAGGACTCTGTGTTGGGATTGAAGTGCTAATTTAGGCTCCCTGTAGGGAACTCAGAGATTGCTATGGCTTGTGAATGACCTAAGGATGTGTGACTTGGAGCTTTGTCAGTGAATTCCGGGTGTTCCTATCTTTTAAATAAAAAGGGGTTTCTCTTTACAAGTAGGCTGTAGAGTGGGACTCATGAAGGCTGGGTCAGAGCAGTTATTCACTTAACAACTGCAGTTATTCACTTAATAATTGTGGTAAGAAAGGTTGTAAAGTGGGGCAAAGCTCACTTAACAAATGTCTCACTTAACAACAGGAATTGTGGGGTTAATTGTGGTCATAATTCAAGTACTACCTGTATACACAATATTTCATTTTTGTACTTTAGTGACTGAAATATTGTCTGTATACGCAAGAAAGTTAAACAGAGCAAGGGAAATCCTTGAAAAAACTGCACTGTACCTTCAGGATGCAGCTACTTTAATGCTTCATCAGACCTCTTGAAGGCTTTGTTCGCTCTATTCATGAACATGGTTGCAAAGAATACATATTCATAGCCAGATGTGTGTCTCATCCAAATTAGGTGCTTCTGTAAAAACTGGAAGTCTGCACAATGGTTAGAGTTGTGGTAAGAATATTATTTGGAGTGACTCCCATCCCCTTCACAACACGCACCATTGCTTGAAGAAGTTAAAATAACGTTTTTAAAGACGTTAATAAAGCACTTTCAATAAACGGTACTTTAATATCTTGATAATATTTAAATTGAAGAAAGATAGTCAAAGAAAATAAATACAGACCAACACTGCCAATAGTTTGTAATAAACACTGCCAAACTATTAAAGTTTCTAAGCTAGCAGATTTTGTCCAGTGCATTTCATTTTGTTTTTGAGGAAAGATTCCTTTAGATCAAGTGACAGATATTCTCAAGTAAGCAGAGATACAATTGCAGAGGCGGTTACTATTGTACATAATTAATTTTTCTCAGTTAGCAACCCCTGAAGTCATTTCAATCTATGAAGTCATGTCTACATGTTCAAAATGAGAATAATAGGTCAAAGAGAACATAGATGTAACAACCTCTTGAGAGCCTAATAATTCACACATCACTTCTGATAAGCAGGTAGCAAGGTTGCTGTCTCCATGGAATTGATACTTTCCTTTAAAAAATTTATATGTGGATGACTCAAGACTCTGCAGCAATACCAAAATAGTAAAGAATAATTTGAAATGCATAATTTGCATTTATAAGAATTGTAATCTTGGTGATTTATGCCACCATGTTATCAATCACAGTTCACAAATGTTTGTTATATACATAAGCTCCTTTAGGAATACTACGGAATTATGAAATGAATTCAAGTACATAGCCGGAATGAAATCTGTGAGATTAAATCAGGACTTTTTTTTTATTTCAAATTAGTTCTGAAAAACTTAAATACAATTTTATTCTAAATAGATTTAAATCTGGATTTGATTCTGGGTCCTTATGAGGACATGCACTCCTTAAAGATAAGGAGTGAAAAGGAATTATGAAACTCATTTTAATTTTAGGAGGATGCCACACAAAATTATAAATAAATTGAGGAATGGACACACATATGTTGAAGATATTTAGAAGATGCTTACTATTGATAATGGAAATACATTATATTTTTCCTCTTTTTTATTTAATAACCTTGATGCCATACCTTCTTTCCCACTTCAAGAAAATCCCAGAAAAAGCATCATTTGAAGAAAAATTAGAACAGCTTATTAAAAATAGTGAACATTAGGGAGGCTGCAATTTTAGTACTACTGGTCTATTTATCTATTTTTATTTATTTGGAAGTATATTTATTATATCTCCTAGTTCTCCAAGAACTCACAGTAATTTACAACTGTTCATTAAAATATCAGAAATAGAACCAACCTATTCATGATAAACAAATTAAAATTAAAATAATACAATCTAAACACAATTACAATGGACAGAAACTTTGTTAACCAATGAATGAAAACAAATCATAGAAACAATAAACAATAGCAAAAGACATTTTCCCACATAACATGATGGAATGATCTATAGATACAGAGTTCTCTTGGGTTTCCTGGTTTATATATCATCATAGTCACAGCAACAAAAACAATAATAATGGGAAGAAAATAGCTTCATCTTTTTTCTATTATTGAAATCTATTCAAATAACTCATAGGCCAATGTTGACTCTCCAAGAATGAATAACAAGTCTTTAAACTGTTCTCAATTGCTATTGAGCCCTCACCATCACTTTGAGGAATGGAAAGAAATGCTTTGCAAAATAGGGAGAGGGGTACATTTAGCCGCTTCGAATTCCCCTTGACCGGGGAAGAGAAGCAGGGTGTAAATCTAAATAAATAAATAAATAAATAAATAAATAAATAAATAAATAAATAAATAAATAAATAAATAA
>JANHGC010001572.1:45898-61595 GCA_027560395.1 Boaedon fuliginosus
CTTCCCTCTTCCGAAGCACAGCTGATTGGCGGGGAATCCCCGATCAGCTGTTTTTTGGAAGAGGGAAGATTGCCTGTGGAGGGGGAACTGTATGCACATGCGCCGGGGATGTGTGCACACATTGCATGCGGAGATCACATGTGTGCGTGCGAGGATCTTGTCTGAAATAAGAGGGTAACACATCTCTCTCAAAGAAGCATTAACTATTGCTCCAACCCAGCTACCTGTCACTCTTTGATGGCTTTTACCAAGAAGGAGGGGCAATTATTCAGATAGGAAATAGCTGAACTGATACTACAGAGTAGCTTACCTACTTCTTTGGGATCCAAGATCTAACTCAACCAAATAACATTGCAATATAGGGTCTCACTCACCTTTCTCCAAACTAACCCAGCTTGTATTAAGCTCTGAGTGAATCAAGTGGCGTCGTCCTCTAGATGTCTATAAAAGTGGCCTTTTCTGTGGATACAATAAATATTAAGCATTTTGCTGCTTGTATTGTTATAGTATATGCCTGAATGTGGACTCCTACCCATGTTCAATCAGGTTTGCTTCTTGATTTATGCCAATAGTGCTCTAGGAATCTCCCTATTTATTTCTTTCCCTAGAGCTCCTTAGAACACCCATGAGCCTCCAAGAAGCCATTTGGCAACAATTTCAGCCAAGGCTGCTTCTGTGTTCCTTTTCAACCAGAGACTTTGGATAGAGTCTCAGAGAAACTGCTCATTATCATTTCAAGCTTTCCAAAATGAGCTTCTTGGAGTTGTGAGTGCTGCATCACTGGAGGCTTTCAAACAAAGGTTGGATAGCCCCTTGTCTGAGATGGTTTCAGGATTTCTGCCCTGGCAGAGATTGGACTAAAAGACTTTTAAGTTTCCATCTAACCCTGTGAACATATGATTTTGTGAACTTGGGAAACTCCTCATCTGCCCTCTGGAAACAGATTCTGAGATGAACTAACTGAATGGCCCACCTCTCCATAGAAGCAACAGTGCCCCAACCATCACAAGGGGTAGATGTTAATGAACTGCTTATTTTCTTTCAGTGAATATTAATACAAAACCTTTATTTTTATCCATTCATTTATTCTGGCATATGAGATGCATATAAGAAAAACATATCCCTGTAGCCTATTTCATATTTCTAGCACTAGAAAGGGGAGAGAAAGAAAGAGGTAGAATTGTTTTCCTTCAACTCAATCCTACATTGCTCCAATGTTTTTGAGCCCTCTCAGCCTTCTGCTTTGTATTTAAATAATGCAAATTTGAAAGAGAAAGAATTTCCCCTTCTGGACTCTTTTCCACCCAGCTCCATCGTGATGCCATTGCATAATTATCTGGGCTGGTTGAAAGAATGAAATCCAGTTTAAAATGTATGAGTTCATTTTTATGTTCTACTGAGAAAATTTATTCAGTGTGACTGCTCAGTAGCGAGTGCAGTAAAACACCTTAATCCCTGGTTGAAGAAAGGTAATACCTTGACAGATGTGTGCCTCCTACTTTCCTTGCGGCCATGTTTCAACAACAAACCTTTATTTCTGCTTCTTGGCTGTAGCAGGGGAAAAAAAATGAGTGGAGCAATAAAGCAGTCAGACAAATCTCTGGAGCCAGGCAGCAATGCAATAGTAATGACAGATTTTTTAATGTGGCAGGAGAGATTGACAGGAAAATGTCTTCAGAGCAAACGCACGCCAGATGGAATGAAAACGGTTTATTGGAGGATGAAGGTGCTACTGAACCGAATAAGGGGTGGGTTTAAGGTGGGTGTTTTAACTGATTCTAGTAAACAACAACAGCCACCCTATATTTCCTCATTTGGCCACGGAACAGACCCATCTGTTGATAAATAAATAAATAAATAAATAAATAAATAAATAAATAAATAAATAAATAAATAAATAAATAAATAAAAACAAAATATGTCTATGGGGGGAGGGGAAACGTAATTTCCACCAACTTGCAAAAACTTTGCAAACACAAACTTTGAAAGTCAGAAATTCTGAGTTCACCTGTGCTGGGTAAAATGAACATAGAAAAGCTTTAGTTTAAAATATTTTTCCTCTGAAAAATGCAAGTAATAAAATGTCTTCAGTGTTTTCAAAGAGCATCTTTTAGCTATGAGAATTGACAGAAAGATCTTCAGTAAAAAATTGTGTCTGGTTAGGTTTCTCTTTCTTTCTCTTTTCACAAGTTCAGTCAGAAATCCAGTGAAATAGAACAATCCTGTTGTGTTTCTTTTAAAGAAAATCAGCATCATGATTTTCGAAAGCCTGGCCCCTAATAACTAAAAGTAAAACACGGTAACATTTGAGATTCCACAAAAGCATGAAGCCTCTCACAGATGTGATAGTAAGTAAGAGAATGTCAGGGGGAGGAGAAATCAAGTGATTTTAGTGGCTAATTGTTTTAACACTTTCAGGACTGCAATTTATTCCTGGAGAAAGATATTATAAAGACAAAGACAAAAAAAAATCCCAAAAAATATTTTTGTGTTTCTAATTTCCTTTTAACAGAATTATTAACATTTTACTGTATTTTATTTCTTTACCCAGATATTATAGAAGGTGCATATTTTGATTATGAATTAGTCCAACAAATTATGATGTCAACAATATCTTTATCTTGCATATTCCTATGAGGCATTTACCTGGGCAAAAAAGGAAGACAAAAAAAAATAAAGACTGGTATGTGCCTTGGCATTCTTTAACTTGTGATTGCATTAAAAAGTGCTCTTCCATTTTTTCATATGTTCCTCTCATATTTTTTTTACCTTTTTACAGAGTAAAAGTTACCCGTTTTCTTTTTTCACTTCTGCTATATGAACTGCAAAATCCACAGTTTGTGTCAAGGTAATGAACAGAGGTGACTGCAGGTGGAGGATAGAAGCTCAAGGAAAGCCTACATTTCTTTTTAATGTCATTTCATCTGATATCTACAGCATTAGGATAACAAAGCTTTAGGCAAAATGGTTAACACTGACAGGGAAAGTAATTGGCAAAGCCTGGTGACAGTCACTTTTTATTTTAAAGATTCACTGATTATTTTCTTTTTAAAAAAAAGGAGCAGGAGAAGGGGGGTTTCACAATTTCATTATTAGGTGCCTAGTTGCTGTAATATTCTTTTTAGTCCCAATTTGCTATTCAGCCTCATTATGTTTTACGAAATATTAAGTTTGCTTTTTTTCCTCTCTACTGAGCTTGCAATCTCCTGAAACAAGCGCTGCCTGCTACATTTTTTTACTCATATTATTTGCCAAAGCACTAACATGCAAGCTGATGAGATATGAGATTGAGGAAAAGAAATTAAAAAGCGCCTGAAATAACTATAATTCCTCCTTCAAACAATACATGCCTACATATACTCTCTCTCTCTCTCTCTCTCCCCCCCCCCCCCCATTAAAGGAAAGAATTGCAATTTTTAAGAGAAAAAAAGCACATGTGATTGGTGTAACTTGCATTCTTTATTCGTTCAGGGAACGGTTTGCATTCAGAAATCAGAACTCATCTTGGCTTAGATTGTGCAGATTCTTCTTATAGGGGTGAGTAATGAAAACATTCTAGACTATTGATGACAGGCAGTGTTTGCATGCTTGTTGTGTTTGGGGGTTAGCCTTTGTTACTTAGAAAGTTATTTTATTTTTATTTGATTTTCTAGGGGGGGAAATAAGATTGCATGATATGCATCCATTTAATTTAAAAACTGTTGAAGAGAGTGTATTAGTTGCCTTAACCCATTTGTCTATATCTAGCAGGTCATTAGTATGAATCTCTTTTCAGAGAGTTGGGCAAGACAGCAGACATTCTGACAAGTTTCAATTGCTACCTTAATGAAGAAGTCCTTTTGCTTATTTTATACAGTTTTGACAAATCATTCTCTCCCATACTTTTCTCTTAAAATCCTGCTACACAGCAAGCTGAATTTATCATCTAAGTGGTCAATTTAGCTGCTTACACAGATTTTCCCCTTAGATTAACTAGTGTAATAGTTTGTGTTTTCAGTTCAGAAGATGCTAAATACTGACTTTCAACCTCAAAGTGTGTTCATTAGTCATTTACAAATTATTTTTTATTCCTAAAATCACCTAGCATATCAGCATGCTCTCATGCACACCACACTGTGGAATTTTGATAATGTATGTCCTAACTGCTTAATTGATTGATTAGCTTACTGCCGCTTTCTGAGACACCAAATTTATCTTTAATAGCCGGAGTCAGGCACGGCAGGCAATCGAGGGGAGGGGGGGTCCCTTGGCGTCGATTTGCTCTTAACTGGAAAGTCATTACCACTTAATACATGTAGATTGTGTTGAAAGAAAATTATGTGTAATGAAATGAGGGAAAAATTAGTGGAGTGTTATGGGCGAAAGCAGATGTTACGGAGGAATTATGCTAGCAGAGATAATCACCTTCGCTAGCATTGTGTGTGCTGGGGTGTTAACTCTGGGAGAGAGCTGGTGAATGAACAAAATAAATGTATTGATTTACATGGATGTGCTCCTACAAGATACAGTCACCAGTGGCACTCTAAATCTCAAGGAGTGTTTCAAAAACTAAAACTTCTTGATCTGCTGCCCCCTTCTCTCCTCCCTCTATTATGTATGGATGTCCCTATCTGAAACATGAGGGAGAGGCTGTTAAATTGCTTAGTGTTCTGAAGTCAGGAAGTATCCAAGGACAGTATACATAAAATCAGATGAAGAGCTAGATGCTGGATACTCAATACAGGCTGGGCAAAGAGAGGCTCAGAAAACTGCACAAATCAAAGAGCATAGACATTTGTCCAAAGAGGTTACAGAAAAGTTATATAGTGCAATATTTAGCCAAAGAAAGAGAAATATTTCTATTTTAGTAGAGGTGTTTTGATTCAGGGAAATGGTGGCTTACAAAAATGTCAAAAATCTCCAAGATGTGTAGAGGTTTCTAAAGTGCTTTTTTTTGTGTGTGTGACGCCACATTTGTTCTAATCACTTCAAAATATCTGATCTGTGTAAATGTGGCATATGCTTATTTTTAGTGTTAGGTGCCCATATTCAGTGGAAGGCTTATTTGCACTAAGAATCTCCTCTTTATTGCTTAATCCCTAATAAAATAAAGTTGCCTCAGGAAGACATTACTTTGTAGAGTTGATTATAAAAGCCATGGATAATTGGGCTTTTCTGACACATTATTGTGTACCTTTGCCTTTTAATGAAGCTTCTGCCACTAGGTTTTGTTGGTTAATTACAATAATACACACACCCCTATCAAGATTATAAGTCTCCTATTCCCAGTATTCATGTAGAGTTAGCAAGAAGGTTGTCAATTCACTTGTCACTATATTAATGAGTCAAAGAGATGAAGCCAGCCAGCAATGAATCAATTGGAAAACTATGATGTTTCAATAATTAAGGGAATAATTAAATTGCTGAACATAGGATGGTTCTAAATGAAATACCTTTTGTAACACTGCCATATTCTTGTTTATAAAATACTCAAGCTGCCTCGAGTTCCCCTGACCCGGGAAATGAGGCAGGGTATAAATCGAAATAATAAATAAATAAATAAATAAAAAGGAATTGCTATTTCAGCAATGAAGTGGCTTTTCCACAAAAGTGAACATGTCTTACCTTTTTTAATTACCTATGACTTTATATACAAATCTATAACTCAAAAATTCCATTGTGTGTACACAATGGGCGCAAGATAATGTTTGAACAATACCATCTCCTGTATGTAGATGTAGCCAAACTTTCTAGTGGTTAAATCCACATATCTCAAGTGAAACTCCTTTCTTAACAAAAGAAATTGGGTGCATTGTTAATGCAACTGTTTCCCTGCAACAAACATCTCAAGTACCAAGTATGAGACTATTTAAACTCACAGTTATAAATTCATTGACAGGTCTTCACATTCATTTCAGACCATCATATCTGTTGTTCTAATTTGAACTAATCTGATCTACTGGTCAGAAAAATCAAATCTACAAAATCCACAAACACTATTCTGGTATATAGAAAGTCAAAGGTATAGGAAGCTGGCTATCTTGCCACACTAAAATGATTAAATCACTTGGTAGCCCAGCTTTCACCAAGGGGATGGAGAAGTGGAAAGCTGAACAAGGAATTAAAACTTAATACCTGGCTTTAGTTTGGTGTAACTGGATGGATGGAGGGAGGGTGGGTGCTTATCTTTGATACAAATATATTCAGATACTGAAATGAAAACCACATAGCCTTATGCAGATTTTTTTTATACATATCAGAAGTATGAACAACATGACACTTGTGTTTCCTTCCAATTCCACAGCTTTATTATTCTCTTTGCACTATCCCATCTTAATGTTGCCGCCTCGAGTTCCCCATCGGGTGAAGAGAGGCGGGATATAAATTGAATAAAATAAATAAATAATAAATAAATAATGTTCACTTTCAAAATTACATTTATATTTAGGGAATATAAATGGCAAAAAATGATGTACTTAAATATGACAGAATATAAGCAATATAATCAATACAAAACACTGCCATCTCATAAGGAGATACAAGTCACAAAGAAGATACAAATAATTACATTCCTTCTTCATTTGAAGAGCTTGGCTGATGGGATAGAAACCTACCCCGGTCAGCTTATTAAAATTATTTTCATTATATTTGCTTTCTCAGCAAAAGTAAGCAGTTTCTGGGAAAGGTGGAGCTAGTACGGCTGAATTTCAGACAGCTTGAAGCTGGCAATTTCACCCTGACTCACCTCCATAAGGTTTTTTCCTAAGTGATCATCTTCCCTAACCACTCTTTCTAACTAGAACAACAGTTAATATGTTAACATCAAAAAATAATTATTTGCTAACGTAGATAGCATTTGAATTATTGGGCTGGATTGCTGTTTTTTAGCTAACTGGTATGACACTGGTATGGCACTAGGAAAGTGGAAGTGGGGTAAATGAGGGGTGACCAAACAGATTCTCAGTCTGGCTTGGGGATTAGCAGGCTGGTGTCCTTCCTAAAATTAAGATAAAGCAGAAAACTCTGATATTCCTGGACATGCAAGCCGGGAGAAGTTCATCCATCAAGCAGTCTGACAAAAGAGTGGTTAACCCTGGATCCTATGATGCAGCAATCCTCTTCCAGATCTATGAGGAACAAACCTATGACATTATTCCATTAATTCAGTTTTGTATCACATCTGCCTTCCACCCCTCTGTCTCATGTGGATATTTCATCCTCTCATTCCAATATAGCACTCTTTGGGTGCTGCCCAGAACAAAGCGTACATATTACAGTAATGTATCCTTACAGACAAATGTTCTAGATCAACTGATAGGCCCAAAAACATCTTGAAAGATCATTGTGAAACACTTTAATTAAGGAGCATTACTAGGTAGATACCAAACTAGTCATGGAGCAGATTAATGGCACCATGGAATTTTTCTGACTCGTCCTTCTGCTCAAATTTTGTTTTTCCATCATGGACTAAATAAGTATGCTCCTATGGTCAGCAAATAAAAACCTTCCCTTTTTCCCCCAGTTGGCAACAGCTGAATTCTCACTAGCCAAGATATCAAAGAAGAGCCATAACTTCAGTTGGTTCTTGGACAAGCGCCAACTGTTCAATACATCTTTCCCAAAACACATTATCTATTCCCATTTTGTCCATAACACAACTCAATTAGATATAGTTAACGACTACCACATATATAATAGCCCAAGGTGATCCAGTTATCCTTATGGTTCAGTGATGATAACATTGATGCCAGTCAAACATTGTAACCTTTATATAAGCCTTCAGAAACATTCCAGATATGTTGGGTGTGTAATTCCTATTCAAAATTGTATTATTGCTGTTGTAGGAGTTTTGGAAATTGCAGTCCCAACACATTAGTCCATGTTGGGTTGGTGAAGTAACATTAAACTATACTGCATAGGTTTACACTAATATTAGACTTGCAGTAGTTTCTTAAAGGAAAATGGCTAGGACTACCCAAACAAATGCAGAACTGTTCTATGCTTCAGGTTTATTGGTATGTTCATAATTGCATGTGTGTGTGTGTATGTGAGAGAGAGAGAGAGAGACCTTTAACATAAAGTTTTACAGAGATCCCAGGTGAAGACTTTATAAATACCAGTTCAATAAATAAGAGATTAAGGGCCAAACTGTTCACTATAGATGATAGATGCAAGCCTACAAAATCTGTTTCTGATAACAAAGAACATTATTTATTCTGAATCCTACAATTTTATAGTTTTATATTCATATTAAGGGATGGTATCACTGGAAATTTTGCAAAGGACGTAGCTCTTTGTCCTTTCTGTGTATACCACATTTCCTTTTTCTTCTTTTAGAGGTAAATGTTATTGCTACAAAAAATAAATAAATAACAGCCTAGTCTGCAAATTTATTTTTTGCATAAATGTTTCTGGAACAAAACCTTTTTTGTCAGATTTTTATCTAATGAAGTAGTTTTATGCTACAATAAAATAATATTGCATATTTTTATATACAACATATTGTTTGGGTAGCTCAATTCACGTTGACAATGTTAAGGTGTGATTGTTTCAAGACTGTGATATAGTGCTGGAATTTGTTTTAAGTGGCTGTAATCATATCATAGTAAATCTTTTTATTAATTTTTTAGGAACATCAGGAAAGGACCATTATCAACTTATTCTTGGCATTCTGACAAACTCAGATTCAATGCCCAGCATCTGTATCTCAGATTATAAAGCTATAAAGAGAAGATATAATGCTTTTTATTGCTTACTCTAAGAAGCAATTGCCAGTTCAAGTTGATGGCTAAACTATATCGATTATTGTTTTGGTTTAGCATGGACAAATATTTTTGATTCAATGTTCCAATCCAATATTGGTTAAAAACAAATTTGATAATATGAGCCATTTCTATAAATACAGGTTTGTAAACTTGTTGCAACTAAAGTTTTAATATCTCTGTGTTTGATATACAATAAATAATCTGTTCCACTTCCTCAGGAAGTATTTAGAGACTCAGGATTATTCCAATTTAATGCCATTGATTTATCAATTTTTTAAAATTACTTTCCAATTTGTAGTCCATAGTTTACACAGCATATGCCTTCCAAAGTAGAATGAGTAATTCTTAACAAATGTAATATTAGTCCTCATTTTGGATGAAAAAATGCAAAACATAGAAGGCCAATTCATTAATTACTAATTATAGTTTTCCACAAAACATAAAATCAACATATTATGATAGAAGATTCTTGAGAACACAAGGTATTTTTATTTAACATTGTTTTGAATTCCTTCTGGTAGACTGGTGGTTATATAACATTATATAAAATAAATACATTTGTCCTGCTTTGTCAAGGGCTTAACTCACTCAAAAACTGAGATGTAGTATGAGAGCTGGAGTATTATATATACAGGCAGTAATTATCAAGTTTGGGAGATCAGAAATAGTCAAATGAAGCAGGTTGAAATACTTCTTACTTATCAACTGCAAAGATTAAAAAGTAAGCTCTGACATTACAGAGCTGAAGAAACTTCTTGGATGAGAAGCGAAACATCTTCAAAGAAAAACAAGAAAGTCCAGTTGCCTCTTGAAAAAACATCTTTGGGACTCTGACATTACAGTTTTCTAGGGTTTGGTGACCCTAAATTCAACTGAATGAATACTTGAAAAGACTAATATAAAAAGCCTTGAGGAGATATAGAAAATGGGAAAATTAGAAGGAATAATTTATTTAGTGAGCCATCCAAAGCCAGTGGGGAGTTGGGCAGCAACAAAATTGAATGAATGAATGAATGAATGAATGAATGAATGAATGAATGAATGAATGAATGAATGCTACTGCCTTGAGCTCCTATACAAAAGGTGAGGTACATTTATTTATTTTGATTTATACCCCACCTCATTTCCCAGGTCAAAGGGAACTCGAGGCATATGAAATAAAAAATAAATGGGATGGATGGATGACTAGAAAGGGAAGGAAGAAAACTTTGCCACCATGGTTTTAATGCTTCCTTTTAGAGTTTAATTTAAACAAATGGAAATCAACGATTATTACTTTAAAATAATTAAATGAGAAGTTAGCCTGATGCAAAGAAAACATTTTTTTTTTATTTACAGGAGCTTTACCTTTGTTTTTTTAAGGTAATATAAATATAAATGGTGGATGGATTGCATTGCTAACTTTGAAAGAACAGTAAACAGAGGGATATATGAATGGGCAGACTCAATATTTTGCTTTGCATGGAGGACATGATTCACTCTACCTTGGCACTTTACTTCGCATGGCAGAAGGTTGCCTCACCTACAGAAAATGAATTGTGATTATGCATTCCACCTACTCAGAATCCACCTTGGTTTGTTGAAGTGAGCATGGCCGTAACACTTCACTGCTTAGAAGAACGTTTAGGGAGTAGAAGTGCTTTACATAATAGTTTTGCTTCCATGAAGTTTCAGAGAAGGGGGATATCTCTTTGAAGTTCTAGTGATAATAATAAGCTTAAATGATGAAGAGGACACTATGCACGGGCACTAAATGGGCTGGTAGAAAAAGGCAATATGACAGTCCTTTTATTAACAACTAGCTTATTGTCTGGCTTTGCCCGGGCATTTTTGTATGTGAGCGTGATCATCTTCTTTCCCATCCTGTTCCTGTTCTTCCTCCTCATCTTGTTCCTGTTCTTCCTCCTTGTTCTATTTCTCCTCCTCCTCTTCTTCCCCCTCCTTCTCTTGCTGTTATTGTTTCCTTCTCGTACAGTGAATACGATCCTGCTCCTGTAGTCCTCTTCTTCTTCCTCATGTTCCCCGCTCCTCTTCCTCGGGCTGCAGGGAAAGGGCAGTTGGTGTTCCGTGGCTTTTTTCAGGGTGCTGCTTCCACCCCAAAATGCAGTGGGTGGGCCCCTCCAGGGTGAATGGGCTCAGCTCCCGTGTCAGATGTCATGGAGCATTGTCAGCCCCAGCCACACCTTAGTGTCCGTGGGGCTCTTGCTGCCCGCTCCCTGCTGCCAGGTATGTCAGCTGGACACAGAGGGCAGCAGCAGTGGGGCAGCTCCTCCAGGTTGAATGGGCTCAAGTCCCATGCGAGGTGTCATGGAGCAGTAGAAACCCTAGCCATACCTTCAGGCAGGCTGCCTGGACTTTTGCAGCTCTGCAGCCTTGGTTCGTTGTCTACTGCTGTGGCGGAAGTGGACTGCAGGGAAAGGGGAAGTGGGCATTCTGCCCTGTTTTCTTGGGCGCCGCTTCTGTCCCTGATCCAAGGCTGGAGGGTGGGAAAAAGGTGGGTGGCATGGACAAAGTTGTGGCTGGGGCCACTGGAACTCCCAGAGACCTGGCAGGGGAGCTGAGGACATTCCAGCCAGAGTAGCAGAGGCAGATAACCGTTACAGGCAGAGTGCAGGGCAGGTGGCAGGGGACCTGAGCAGGGCAGGTGGCTGCAAGACAACAAACATGGGAGTCCCATCCTAGCAACCAACTGGCGCTGTTGCTTCTTGCAGAACATGCGTAGTAGACATGGTTTATGCATGCAAAGTGGTGTGTTGTGCTCTTTTTGTCCATTGTTGGGGGGTCCCCTTTGCCCCCTTTTTTTAGGCAAAAGAGGGGACAAAGAATTTGGGGACCCCCAGTGCTGATTTCGCAACTCTAAGGAAGGTATGTGTCAAATTTGGGCCAGATTGATGCACGAGTGTGAGTTTGTATAGAGCACATACTAACCCACCCCTCTCTTTTATATATATAGATAATGTCTCCTCATGGCAACTATTTTGTGAGACCATCCACAACAATTCTTTAAATGGTGAGATATGCTGACCACATCAGAAAATAGTCCGTGCAGAAAAAAAATTAAAACAAAAATGTGGCATATTATAAAGTATACTATATCTTCCTACTCTTGAAGTAAGATATGATACATATCTACAGCTCTTTATAAAGAATAAAAAAATTGTCTCACAAAAAAGTAAAATTTAGAATGCTTTTCTACTCATTCAGTGGAACCATATCTCTTTTCTTTCAATTTAATTCACTTTGATGTTTGTTTAGATTTTAGATTTTATTATCTCTTTCTCAAAGATTCTATGATTTTTTTCCTTTTCTTTTTTAACATTCTGTTTCTCCCTATCACTGCATCTTTAGATATTAGGAGTAAAATAGAAATGCATTATTAGTATCAGTTTTTCATTCTTTCACTTATAAATTCATCCTATTTGGTTTCTTAACTGTAGTTGCATACGTGTGTTTGTGTTTGTGTGTGTGTGTGTTATACTTACACATATATACATATACATATGTGTGTGAAATCTTTTGTAAATGATCAGTGGCAAATGTCACAATTTTCAAAAGGCTTCCAAATAAGCACAGTTATAGTTTTAGATATCATAGATAACACAGTTATACACAGTTCTAGTCCTTGTCATTGTGTCCTACCTGTGAGCCTTCCATCCTTCAGAACCTAATAACCACTCCCCTGCCTCTCCCAGACTTGTTGGTCTTTAGGACTCATTATCTATTATGAGATTAATTATTGCAGAATTATGGAAATGGATGCCATCCAATGTCTCTGGAGCCAGCCAAGCTTGGAAATCTAGTTGGAATCATCAAGAGAATCAATGTTTGAATAGATCAGGGCTGTCAAACTCCTGGCCCACAGGCTAGATGCGTCACGCACTGGCCATGTCCACACCCGGTTTAGCAAAGGGGGAAAAGTCCCAACATGCAATCTGATGCCGTCGTGATGATGTGAGTTTGACATCTCTAGAATAGATGTATTTTCATCTACCTAGCAAGATCATTGTGACAATCTTGGGTCCTTTTGAAAATAGTATGCCTTTAAAATTACCAGTTTGATATCTGCCTCTTTAAATCTTGCAACTCTTAAATGGCCTTTAGAAAAAAGAATGGGTTAAAAAAAATCAGCAAAATATTAGGTTACAAGCTGCTTGGTATATCTGAAACAGAATCTAACCACTTACCTAAAGCATTGATACATTATAATAGTTGACAATTGTTCACCACTGAATAGTTATAATAATAAACTATTCCCCAGACCTATAATTTTGAATCACAAAATTTACCACAAACATAAAGTGCATATGCTGCAGTGAAACTATTATGCTCTCCTGGAGATAATAATGATTACCTTGGATTGGAGTACTGCATATTAATATGAGGGCTGAAATAAAAGATTTGACCCATGCATACTATATTACAGCATGGTATTCTTGGACGGCCATAATAACAGTTTACCATTGGCGGGGTGCTTGCAAGGCCACTGATCAGGTAAATGTAGTAATGGGGCTGGAACCTTTTGAATCTTATATCTATAAAAGAGAAGTGGGTGGGGATATGTGTTTGTATGTGCTCTATACAAACTTTATGTCCTGCACCAATCTAGCTCAAACTTGGCAGATAGATAGCTAAGCATAGTAAGATCAGCACTGTTGGGTTCACCAAAGGGTAGGGGCCCTTTTTGCCTCCCAGAAAAGGGGACAAAGAGGACACTCTTAACTAACAAGCAGCAACCCTCTACTGAATGTGTACAGTTTTCCCTCCCTCTACTGAGTGTGTGCAGTTTTCAAACTGAGGCTCCATATTCAAACTGAGTTGCAATATTTTTAAATGGCGCTCAAATGGAGATGCCTGCCCCACCAAGTAAGATCACCTGTGACATATGGGAAGGGGTGCAGGGACATTGTTTGGCTGACAGAACCCGTAGTAAGGCCTCTCTGTGGGCCCTAACTGGGCACTGGGAGGCATACGGCAGCAGGAGGCGTTCTCGAAGGTACCCTGCTCCTAAGCCATGAAGGGCTTTCAAAGTTGTTACTAGCACCTTGAATTGCACCCAGAAGACCACTGGGAGCCAATGCAGCTCGCGGAAGATAGGTGTTACATGGGTGCACCGAGGTACACCCTCGATCACTTGCGCGGCTGCATTTTGCACCAGCTGAAGTCTCCGAGTGTTCTTCAAGGGCAGTTACAGAGTCAGCTTATTGCCCCCAAACAATCTGGGTCCTCATTTTACTGACCTTTAGAAGGATGGAAGGCTGAGTCAACCTTGAGCCTGGTGAGATTTGATCTGACAACCTGCTGAGTCAGCAGAAAAGAACAAGTCAGCAGAGATAGGCTGCAGTGCTGCATTTAAACACTGCACCACTGAGGCTCTTTGTGTGCC
The DNA here is from genome assembly GCA_027560395.1 of Boaedon fuliginosus. Taxonomy (NCBI): domain Eukaryota; kingdom Metazoa; phylum Chordata; class Lepidosauria; order Squamata; family Lamprophiidae; genus Boaedon; species Boaedon fuliginosus. The sequence continues at coordinate 60,026 of JANHGC010001572.1, forward strand.
ACCATGACTTCTCTAAATAAAATCTTACTTGGATGAACTTTGTCTCTGAGTGCTGAATGGATATGGGGAAGTTTCTTTGGAATGCTGACATACTGGACACTTGGACCCAAATGGGAAAAAAAATCTCAAAACGTGAGATAGAGTAATCGAAAAAAGTTGCTAGTTGTGGCCAGTTGCTAGTTGTCCCTGCTTGGAATGCTAGGTCAGGAAAAAGAAAACAACAAGAAGAGCCTAGGGCAAACTGTGATCCCTGCCAGGATGTGGGACCCTTGGCAACTGCCCAAGAATCCCAGGTGCTGGTTCTGGCAATGACTACATGCAACAGCTGCTTCCAGTAAGTCAGTGATGATGTTGTGAAAGGACTATGGGAACAGCCATGGGATGGAGACTTATTTAGGCATCCCAGAAATAAACAGGCTACCAATATGCCTGCAGATGCATGCAAGACTCCAGGCACCTGGGTTTTAAAATATTGCTTTACTTAAAAAAAAAAAAAAAAGTGGGAACGCAGGGCATTGCAAGGCAAAACCCCACCTTCAAAAGTAACCTGGAACCCAGGTGGCAAATTAAGACAGATACAAAGTGGTTAGAATGAATTAAAAATTATATAAAGAAACATCACCTATCCCATCAGAATGGAAACTGCTGACAGCTAATTTATTTTTAAGAGCCGGAATTTCTGCTCTCCACCTGCCAGAGACCCTGCCAGCCACTTTTCATATTTTCCAATTGGGCCAGTTTTCAGTCCCATTGTGTAAGATTCTCTTTCCAAGTAAACATACTGCAAGTTCCCATTGCTGCCTTGCCCGTGCATGCAAGCTGTGTTCTGCACTTTGAAAGTTAAGGATGGATGGAAACATAGGAAATCACAAAGAATGCAAAGAATTTGGTGGTATCTGAAGACTGGTATATGCATTTATTAAAATGCATATAATTTCTGGATTATTATAAAATATTTCATCAAATGCATTGTACCATGGAACATTTTTCCGGGATGCTTCCAAGCCAATATTGTACTGACTTTTTTGTAACTGCTCTGAAGAGCCTGGATACTTTACCTTGGCAAGGGAGACAAAGCTTTAATCTGAAGAGAAGAGGAGAGGTTGCAAAATAGGTATCCCATACCAGGGTGGAATGGTATCAGATCATGTTGGGTTGCTTGGTTTGCTTTGTGGAATCTGTTCCAAAGGCACCTGCCAACATTCAACTTCAGGAGGAAAGGCAACAACTTGGAGATTGATTGTTTGATATCCCACCTTAATTATTTCCATAAATAATATACAATTGTATAAATAACACAAGGTGCCAAACATAGCTATTGCTCCTTTCTCCTCCTAGTTTTCCCACAACAACCCTGTGAGGTGAGATGGGCTGAGAGAGAGAGAGAGAGTGACTGTCCCAAAGTCATCTAGCTGGATTTCATCCTAAGGTGGGACTAGAATTCGCCATGTCCTGACTTTTAGCCTTAACCACTAAAGCAAACTTGTTCTTATTGCTTTTTTATCTATCTATCTATCTATCTATCTATCTATCTATCTATCTATCTATCTATCTATCTATCTATCTATCT
>JANHGC010001572.1:162225-172902 GCA_027560395.1 Boaedon fuliginosus
AGGAGGAGGAGGAGGAGGAGGAGGAGGAGGAGGAGGAGGAGGAGGAGGAGGAGGATTTTCCAACAATCTTTGATCTTGAGATCTTTGATAATGGAACCAATTATCAAGAGAGGTGATAGGATCCTCTCCCTGGGATGTGTTAAAGCTGAGGCTAGACAGCCATCTGTTGGAGATGCTTTAATTTGGTTGTTTCTGTGAGTAGGAAGTTGTTCTCTGAGGCCTATATGTTATAAATACATTTATATTTGCTAACAAAATACTTAATATTTGAAAATCCACTTCAATTGTTTGAAATTACATTTACAAATTGCCAATTTCTACATTCATACTATCTAAATGACTTTTTTTTTAAAAAAATATAATATAATGTGGTGTAATTTATTTTTTTAAAAGTGGGGCGGGTGGAACCAGACCGACTTTTCCATTACCACATGTATGCTGTTTAAATGTAACAAAATATTGGAGTCAAGCTGATTTGAAAACAAAAGAGAAAGAAAATTCAAGTCCAATTTCCCTAGATTATCAGTTTCTAGATCTTGTAAAACTCTGATACTTTTATTCTGTGCCCTAGACTGACCAGTTTTATATTTTATTTTAAGATTTTATTAATGGTATGATTTTTTTCCCAAGAATGTGGGCCTTACACATATGTGAATTATATTTCCCCTAGCAATAATTAGATACTTACTGTGTCAAATGATGGTCAAGACATGAAATGTTACTTGCTTATTTATACCTGAGAGTGTTTCCTTCCAGGAAGAAATTAACCACATTAATATATTGTTTTTCTCTCAGTGAAATTAGCTCCTTCGTTCTGTGTACTTAATAATGAGAAACAGCCATGTACTAATTAGAAGCAGATTTTTATGGCTACCTGTTTCACTGAAGACATTTCTGCTGAAAACAATGACTGGTTCCTGGGCAAGAATTTCACAAGAGGAAACTAGCTTTCAGAACTGCTGTGAGAATTTTTAAGAGAATCTATCAGAATTTTTTTCTGGATTTGGCTGTTTTACTGTCCATAGATTTCTACCTCTTGTTAGATCATAAAATAACTGAAATTTGATTTATACTACTATAGTGTACAATAATACACTTTATTGATTAGTCAGTTGACCAATGATCATATCAAAGTGTGAGCATCAGTCACAGTAAGTTACAATAAAATAAGATAGGGCATAATATAATAATATGTGAAAATAGATTATGGCAAGATAAAATAAACTAAAATATAGTAGATAAAATAAAGATAAAAAAGTATAAGGTAAAATGTAATGCAAAGATATATAATAGAACAAAGATTACAATTCAAAAACAGTATGTGTTTAAGTGAATTCATCATATTTCCATATAGTCTCAATGTGTTCAATTAAACATCTTCCATATTGGGCCCTGACCATAAACTTAACAGTTCTAGTGACTCTATATATATTTGTGCCCTGAAGATATAATATATTTTTTGTTAGAGTATATGAATCTGTCCAGTAGTGTCTGTAAGGCAAATAGTTGGAAATTGAATAGGACATGTGCGTTGTGTTCTATTTCTGTTGCTCTACAAATGTACATACTCTCTCAAGATATGGCACTTGATGGAATCATCCAAATTTGATCATAGAATATATAGTTGCGCAAATCTATCACTGTGGTAATGAATCAAACCTGAGTCAAATGAGTCAAATGTTTTTCTGTTTGGAAGATCATTTTATTTTTGACCAGCCATTTCAACAATTTGAGCAATAACATAGAAAACTCTTAGTTTGAATATTGCCTTGGCCTGATGGCCAACTGAGGATAGGTATTTTGTTGAGAGGCCATGATGTCAGATGATTTGGAAAAGCTGATTGATGTGGTAGGTTTAAATGCGCCTGTCAGGTACATTGATGGTTGATTCCATTGAGACTGTCTTCCACTAGTAATTAAATATTTTGATCATTGTTAGACTATATATGGAGTGAATGCCTATTATAGCTCTTACTGCTCTTGCAGTTATGCTCCTATCATTCCTAGGAAAGTTTTCTAAAAGTACACTTGATTTTGTTCAAGTAAGGAGGTCTTTGACAAAACCCACAGATCTATGCCACATTTGGTACAATTTTTGCCTTGAGAAGTTTTAAGATGTGCAGTAGAATAATTGTGGCTGTCCCAAAGCCATCCAGTGAACTGCCCTGGCAGAGACTAGATGTGAACCAATGACTCCTCTTATTTGGAATGCAAAGTTTGTCTTGTTCCAACTCTCCTTAAGATATATTTATTTCTTAATTAACTCAGTGTTCTCTTTCAGCCCAGAAAAGACTGCCAAATAATTCATAATTAAAATTTTACAAAAATCTATAAATGTTTAAGAACTCAATCTCTTTAATCTTATAATTAGCTTTAAAGCTTTATAATTCTAGAACTTGAAACCACTTAACAGTGACCCTGCTCACAGTAATGCCATCGACTGCATAGCTCCAGAAGCATAATGTTTCATTGTTTGATGACACCACCTTTATTATAAAAGCAGATTATGTAAGATTACATGGCTACAATGCCTTCTGACTCCTAGGCCATTGTCTGAGGAAAAAATGAGTTCCCCAAAAATAGAAACTGACCCTCTGTGATTTAGAAGAGCTGTAATAGTTCTAGAGATTATGGGGGAAAAAACCCTACATAGATAAAGGGAATTTTATTAGACATTCTTCTCTTGGCAAAAGGGTATCAATTTTCAACTTCTCAGAGCTTTTTTCTTTTCTTTTTTTTTTTAGAAAGAAAAGGTATCCATAAAGTTTGAAACTTAGCATATCCCTAGGAAACAGAGCAGAGATCAATAACAGCTATTGTCTTATATTTCTTCATTAACATTCATAATTTCTGGGCCTCCAGATGTTGTTTTAACACTTTTCACCAGTTTCATCGGATTAGATGACCATGGGTGTTTTTCTTTCCAGATTATCTAAATTCATAATAGAATACGTATCCATGTTTAATTAATGCACTGAGATAGAAGAACATATGGATAAAAGAAAAGAATCGCCTAACATCCCAAATGGGCAGCATTTACTTGCTCTTTCAGAGTTAACTGGCAATATGTGGCTAGCTCTGTTCAGAATAAATGGGCAATGTAAAATATACATGATCAGTTAGTTTCTCTCCACAGCAATTTCTTTGATGTTTGCCAGAGTGCCTATTTATAAAATTTGTGTTCACAGGCAGGATTGCATGTGATCCTTTATTTTCCCCCAGCTTTTCAAGTATTGCATTTCCTTATTGGATTTTCTTTCAAATTAGGGGGAAAAAATGCAAGAAGAAAACTTCAGCCTAAGGCACCTAGTGCAAACCTCTTTTTGTTGCATGTTGATGATAAATCTACAGATTTTTTTTGTGGTGGAAGAACCACAAGAACCTAATTATAAGGGTGATATGAATTATTCTGTATATTAATTTCCAAACAAACAATATCAAATAACATTTACATTCTGTATCTGACCCTATATCATGGGCTGTCCTGTGGGTCATTATTTGGTTGTTGACACACAAGGGATTGCAAGCAAGCTGATCTCATAGGAAATATTTTCTACACATTATTGTTGACAGTGTCAGATCAGAATCGCAACAAGCAGAACTGAAAAGTTAGAAAATATAGTGTAAGAGTTTATTTCTTTAAAAAAACAGGGGTATCTTCACCTTCTTTATGACATCTGTAGCTGATGGATTTTATTTTTATATATATATACTTTGAAAGCCTTCTAGATTCAAAAATTTTAGCAACCGGTTCTCTGCCTGGTTGCTGGGTGGATGTGGCCATGGTGAGTGTGGCCTAGTTGGCCTCCTGCACCATGGCAGGGAGAAGCATTTTCACTCTCCCTGGCCTCTGGAGGCGTTCCTCAAGCCTCCAGGAGGGCAAAAACAGCCTCCCCTGGGCTCCAGAGGGCCTCCGGAGGCCAGGAATGGGCCCATTTCCAGACTTCTGGAACTTCTGGGAGGCCCATTTTTTTTGCCTTCCCAGAGCCTCCACATGGGCTCTGCACTTACCTGGCATCCAAAACAGGCCCTGTGGAGGCTCCTGGGAGGGGTGGGGGCAGGGGCAGGGTGGATGGGGCCAGCCAGTCATTGCAACTACCAGTTCAGCGAACCAGATGTAAAATTAATTTGTTTGATTTATATGATCATTAATCTCATCTAAGTGACTCTGGTGGCTCACCAAAGATAAAACAATTCAGTAAAACAAGTTAAAATCAATATATAGACATATAAAATTATTACAATAGAAAAGATAAAATCTTGTGATATAAAAATCATAGTCAGCAACATAATTCATTCTACATCAGCTCAGTACAACCATTTTAAGAGCTACCATCACTGCCGGACTCCCAATACCACAGCAGAGCCACAACTTCATGACAACAGCAGCAATAACAATAACAATTGTTACATGAGTATCCTTCTGTTCATGTAATGGAACTTCTCTGTGATTTTCTTTCTCTTCATGTCTCTGTTGTACCTTTTCATATTCAGCTGATGGCTAAACAATTAACTAAATAATTATTGTTTCTCTTCACTATATTATTTTTCTCTCTTTGCTTATTTTGGCTTTGGCTTCTCCTATGGGCCACTCAGCTAATAACTGAAGAACCCTCTTGGATGAGAAGTGAAATGTCTTCAAGAAAAAGCCAAGAAAGTGCAGTTGCCTTTTGAAGAAGCATCTTTGGGATAACCATGACATCTATGACTGAAAATCTCCATAAACATTCAATTCAAGTGTTATTCTCTTATCCTTGAATCAGAAGGAAACTAAACTGATGTGAAATTCACTTTTTTCCATAGCTAATCTTTACAGGGCCTTGACTGCCTCTGTTTCCAATCATTGCCAATCACCTGAATTCCCTCCTAGATGACAAAATCTGGTAAATGAGACAGACAAACATAAAAACATAAATATATACATACATACAGACACACACACAAATATAACTTTCATAGGTTGAAAAAAACTGACAGCAAAAAGGTATGCTTTATTTAAATCAATAATCATTTTTGGTTATTATTGGTTAAATCAATAATAATTGTTGGTTAAATCAATAATAATTGTTTTCCTTGCTTTCATACATTTCTCACGATCTTGCTGAATAGTAAAAATTGGGTCTGAATAAAACCATACCCTATTCCCAAATTTTGTACATTGTCACTCCTTATATCCTTTCAATCAAATTAAAAATTGATATTCTGTCAAATATCTCCCTAGGTACAGTTAAGAAAATGATCTTCCAGTAGTTTTTTCATTCATAGTTCCTATTTGCATTTTGCTTTGTATAGGAGAAAAATAATAGCATTGTTAAATTGTTATGCACACATGGAAGATAAATCTATTCTATAAACACGTTTCATCAATACTTCAACATTCTTTCAGTTATACATACCATCTATTCCACCTGGTTTATTTTGTAACAGTATGTATGGCCTTCCATCAATATTTTCTAAAGATTATATCAGAATAACAGATTGGAAGGGATCTTGGAGGTCTTTTAGTTCAACCTCTTGCTCAAGCAGGAAACCCTATGCCATTTCAGAAAAATGGTTGTCCAATCTCTTCTTAAAACCCTCCAGTGTTGAGCACCCACAACTTCTGGGGTCAAGTCATTCCACTGATTAATTGTTTGATCAGAAAATTTATCCTTTGTTCTTGGTTGGTTTTCTCCTTGATTAGTTTCAATCCATTGCTTCTTGTCCTGCCTTCGGATGCTTTGGAAAATAGGTTACCCTTCTCTTCTTTGTGTCAGCCCCTTAGATATTGGAGCACTGCTATCATATCACTCCGAATCCTTTTTTTTTATTAAACTAGACATACCCAATTTCTGCAAATGTTTGTCATAAAATGAAATTTTTTATTTTTAATTCTATTTAAAACCATTACCATTCTCATAGAAATCTCAAAATAGTTTTTCCATCTTTTCTCAGTTATCTTCATTCCAAATAATTTTATCAGTTCATCCCCAGCATTCCATTCATTATGCTGGAGGCATTGGTTCAACTACTTCCAAAACATTTTGTCATTTTCTCGTTTAATCTTATTTGTTCTTTGCTGTCTTGAGTCCATCCTTTGCAAATAACTTTTATCTCTAATTGATTTTCAATTCCTAATAATCATATAGAGTTTCTCCAATGTGATATATCAAATCTTTCAGGACTTACAAGGGTGCATTCATCACCTCTGTAATTGAGTCTATCTACCTTGCTGCTGGTTATCCTCTCTTTTTTTTCATTCCAATTTTCACAGCATTACACCCTTCTCCAGAAGGCTTCTCATAATACATCCAAGTAGGATAATTTGTGGTCATTTGTGTCTCTGGACTTATTTTTTGAATGATTCATTTGCTTGTATTTTTGGCTGGCTACCATAATCTCAGGAATCTTCTCCAACACCAAAGTTCAAATTTGTCAATAATTTTCCCATGTTGTTTCTTCAAAGTTAAACTTTCACATCCATAGAGTATCACAGGCGATAACATTACTTGCACTGCTTTGATCTTTGTAGGTATACAGAAGACACATCATGACATTTGAATATCTTTTTACTTTCTTTGTTGTTTCTTTCACCACTTTCTTTTCCTTCCATGTCCATTTTTCCTCCAGGGCTACTTTTGATCTAATTCTAACATTCAGAATCACTTATCCCCCTTGCATCCTTCACAAATTATCTCACTTTTTATAAGAATATAGAATAATAAGACTAATCCAACTCCTGCTCAAGGCAGAAGACTTTATAGTATACCATCCTGGTCAAATGGTTGTCCAGTCTAGTTTTGAAAACTTCTAGTGATGGAGCACTCACAACTCCAGGAGGCAAGCTATTCCACTGATTATTTGTTCTCAATCATCAGAAAAGTTCGCCTTACTTCTATCTTGGATCTTTCTTTAACAAGCTTCCACCCATTGTCCTGCTGTCTGGTGATTTGGACAGTCTGCTCTGTGACAGCCTCTCACATACTGGAAATCAGTTATCATGACCCACCAAGCCTTCTCTTCGAGCCAGTTCCCTCAACTGTTCTTCATATGATCTATCCTCTTTGTTGCTCTTTATTGCACTCTTTCTGAGGTCTTAGTGTTTTGTTTTTGTATTGTGGTAACCAGAAGTTGCTAGTGTTGCTTATACTAGTGTGCAGTATAAAGTGACATTATTACTTCTTTTGATCTTGATCTTTTTCCTCTGTTGATACAGACCAGGACTGCATTGGCTTCTTTTGGCAACTACAGCACATTGCTGGCTCAAACTTAAGTACGGTCCATTAGATCTCTCTCAAAGTTACTACTGTTCAGCCATTTACCATCTATTTTGTACCTGTGCATTTGTTGTTGTTTTTTAAACCTTATTTTTCCCACCACTGAACTGCATCTTGTTGACTAGGGCCCAATGCTCAAGTCTGTCAAGATCCTTCTTAATCTTGACTTTATCTTCTAAAGTGGTAGCAAGTCTCCCTCTACCCAAGCTTGGTGTCATCTGCAAATTTGATGAGCTCCCTTTAATCTCCTTGTTTGGGTCATTTATAGTAAAGAATTAAGTTATTGATTATTTTATACTGATATTAATTTCTTTCCCATGTACATATGCAATAGATTTATGCTTAAACGTTATATTTAAAATAAATAAATATTTTTCTTAGTTGATATTTACCAAGGCCAATGTTTTCTTTTATTTCTAGGTCTCCAAATAGCTGAATCACTTTTCCCACACTTTCTATTTTGTTCTTCCCAATCAGTTAATATCATATTATGGCCAAGCCATAATCATCTATATGGCACTGTTATTATCAGGAAAGCCCACAGACATTAACATCTGCTTCCCATTGTGTTTTTAAATAATCAAAGCTTCCAAATAATACTCTTTAGTTAGATGTAATCTAAACTATCAGTCTTAATTTACCTGTGGCATGTGCAGCAATCCCCATTAAAAATAAACAATAAGAATAACACTGGTCAGTTCTGGCATCTTTGACCCATGTGTCAGACAAACAAAAGTTTCACCTCAAGCAGATTCATATATTCTGTGTAAACATGGATCTTTATTCCAGAAAATACTTTGCAAACCATTATAATGTGGCCCACTTTTCACCTGTTAGGAGGTATATGCAGTGTATTGATATATACAAGATGCCTGAATATGATTGCTTATACCTAGGGGTTTTTAATTGATTGCTTATCTCAATGTGTGTGAACTTTCCTCCTATCCCAATAAAATCCACCTTCAGTTAATTCCATGAATGTTTATTCAGAAGACAAGCCTTAGTGAGCCCAGTGGGGTTTATTCTCACTAGGAAAGCTCTAAAATTGCAAGGTTATTGTTGTTCTTCTTATCGAGACTTATCAAATATATTTGGCAATTTTTGCATTCTCATATTTGCTTCAAAATCTGGGAATATGGGGAAGTTTTGCAGATCTTTTTGACACTTTTAAATTTCTTTGAAATATAATGGAGATGTTTTTATTTATTTTATTTGTTTATATTCTAGACCGTCCATGTCTTTCAAAGGGAGAGTAGGTATTCTTGTTTTCACAGTTCAGCTTAGGCAAAGCTCATTGCACTTACAATGAATTATCAGATAGAGAAAAAACACAAATTCAAATGTTACTTGTTTAGAAATTTCAGTTTTATAATTTACAACTAATATCTTGCCCAGGAAGGAAGGGAGGGAGGCAGGGAGGGAAGCAGGGAGGAAGGGTACAAGTACCAATTCTAAATGCAAAGAAAAATATTATTTCTTGCATACCTATCATATGGGAGAAATGGGAGAAAACAGGAAAGGAAATAAGAAGGATTAATAGCAATATCATATTGCAAGACAAACAATCAAGAATACTTAAACCTAGGATCTATCGTTCTGCCAGAAATTGCATATAAGTCTTGGTGCTGATAATGCCCTCTCCTGGTGATGCTGTTGCAACTAAGTCTAAGTGTCAAATATTTCAAAGACCTACCTACAGAGCATGTAGGATAAATGTACTACAGTCACAGAGGCTGATCAGTACAAAATGTCATTGGCAATGCCTTTTTCCTCACCTCACTGTAGGTAAATTATTTTATAGAGGTAAGAGATACACATGGTGTTTTCATTCATTCTTTTGTGTGTATATGTGTGTGCATGTGCGCATACACACACTTGTGTGTTTTACCCCCTAAATAATGCTTTCCATGTCATCTGTATATTTATGATAGCTCAAAGACATGGGTGTGTGGATCTAATTAAAAATGTGAAAGGGTTTAGCAGCCTGCTGCTTCCCTGTGAGTCTCCTGTTGCCAACTCTTGGCAGCTCTGCTGTCAGTGAGCCAAATGTTTAGTCTTCAGCTGAACTACTGCCAGGGTGTTGCTCTGCATTCTGGGACAACAAAGCCTGGAGGTACTATATTAAAACTCTCTCTTTCTCAGAAGGAGAATGTACAGTGTGCAGGTCTTTACTCCCCCACAAGAAAAGTCACAGAGAAAATCCACTTTTGCCTGTTGTGCCGTAGGAACTTTCCAAAGAGAAAAAAGAACCCCAGAATTATTTGCTGAACTTTCATAAGCTACAGTCCAATGACTGCACTCAGTGCACTGAGTTATTATTCTGATTGGTGGGGGGATATCATTTCTATCATTTGGGAACAAATCTTCTCTGTACAATTTCAAACAAGATAATTGTTTGTTGGTTTCAAAGAAGATAATTTTGGACTGAATTGTTTTGAAAGAAAAAAAAATATGGAGATGTACAAATTTCCAGATAAATAAGGATTAGAGCTTTCAGAATTCCCAAGCAACATGGCCAATGGAACCAATAACACCCAGAGGAAATTAGAGAAAGCAATACTCATTGTATGAATGTAATATATGAGGGTAGTACTAGTCCTAATAATTTATAACCCAGTCTGGTAACCAAATGGTCCCCTTTTGGTGGCACAGTGGTTAGAAGGCAGTTTTGCAGCCTGACTCTGCCCACTCTGAATTCGAACCTGATGGACTTGAAGTTGACTCAGCCTTCCTTCTTTCTGAGGTTGGAAAATGAGGAGCCAGATTGTAGGGGGCAATATGCTGACAGTGCAAACCATCCAGAGAATGTTCTAAAGCACTATGGAGTAGTATGTAAATCTAGCAGTAATAGCACTTAGCAATAGCACTTAGACTTATATTGCACTTCACAGTGCCTTACAGAATCTCTAAGCATTTTACAGCATATTGCCTCCAACAATCTGGATGGAAGGCTGAGCCAACCTCTATTGCTCCTGCTATGAAAAAAAATAAGTTTCAAAAGATTTTCATGACCTTAAAAGTTTTTCATTTAATACTCTCATATTTTATTTATTTATTTATTTATTTATTTATTTATTTATTTATTTATTTAAATTTATACCCCACCTCATTTCCCCGGTCAGGGGAACTTAAGACGACTTACAACAATAATATCTTGTGCACCACCTAAAACAAATATCTGTTTTGTTCAATGGCAAGTCTGCCTCAATAGGTCCTAGACCTCTCAGTATTTTCCAGTTTTTAAAGCAAGGAAAGCCCAGTTTGGAGAAGAGAAGAGGAGTGTATGTGTAAGTCTTGGTGTAATCGGGTCTTTTCCTGTGTAGGCTTGAGAATATCAACGCAATGTTTCGACGAAGTCCCATTCGTCATCCTCAGGCAGATTTAAGCTGTTACAGCTTCTTCTTCCTAAGCGTAAATGAGA
>JANHGC010001572.1:173002-183911 GCA_027560395.1 Boaedon fuliginosus
CTTCCTTCCTTCCTTCCTTCCTTCCTTCCTCTTTCTTTCTTTCTTTCTTTCTTTTTTCTTTCTTTCTTTCTTTCTTTCTTTTTTCTTTCTTTCTTTCTTTCTTTCTTTCCCTTCCTCTCTCTCTCTCCCTTCCTCCCTCCTTCTCACCCCTCCCTCCCTTTCTCCTTCCTTCCTTCCTTCCTTCCTTCCTTCCTTCCCCCCTCCCTCCCTTCCTTCCTCTCTCTCTCTCTCTTTGTGACTCTTGATTTCATACTCAATGGCCTAGAGCATGTTGCTTTTAAAGTCCAAGCAGTCTCACAAATCAGCACCGCTAATGGAAGAATAGAAGTGCATTCCCAAACAAGCAGGGAATGATGGAGCTTCTGCAGATATTTTTTTTTATTTATTTCACCTATCCTGTGAAATTACCTCTGTATTGACTCTGCAAAGTCACATCCACCGGGCCCCGAGTAAATAAAACACCGCTTCTTCGCTGCTCAGAACATCTGGTTTATTAAAATAAAAATTCCTAGACATTTCACAGAACTGTCAAATAATGTCCTTTTCGGCAATAATAATAATAATAATAAAAAAAACAACCCAGAAATTGAGTTCCGCGTTATAGCATTACAGCCAGAGATACAAACACCTTGAATGACTGTTGCAATCAGGTTGCCTGATTTATTGCAAAGATTCTGAGCGAAGATATTTTCACCGGAGGATAATGGATCTTGGTGTTCATCACAAGGGTAGGTTTGGAATAAAGAAAAGAGTTACCGTTGATTTAGTTTCTTGTATGAACTGAGAGGAAGCGGCCAAAAAGTAATTCCTATTTCTCGCTTATGAACATGAACACGGCGTCTGTAATTCTAAGCAAAATGTTCTTTTGAAAAAAAAACCCTGTTCTTAAAGGCAGCCGCCGCCGCCTGTAAGGTAACTAATACCTGTTGTTCCAGGCTTTCTCAAGATATACGGATAATGATGGTTGTCTGGCAACTACACAACCTCCTTTTTTTCTGAAATAAACTCCACTATTACCTGCTAGGGTTCTTTTTTTCTCACAACGCTCCCTCTATCTCATTGCGAGGTTCCTGTTAAGACGATTCTGAATCTGGCTTTAGATGTTCTGGTGTGGAAGTGGTGCTTCTGGGTAGATGATATTCCGAGAAAGGTTTGAAATGACGAGACAGGGTTGAGGTTTTCCAGTTGGCTGGCAGGTCTTGGACTGCAAATGAGATGAGAATCTCCCTCCCTCCCTTCCTTGTTTCTTTCCTTCCTCCCTTCCTTCCTCCCCTCCTTCCTTCCTCCTTTCCTTTCCTTCCCTTCCCTTCCCCTCCCCTCCATCCCCTTCTCTTCTCTTCTCTTCTCTTCCCTTCCCTTCCCTTCCCTTCCCTTCCCTTCCCTTCCCTTCCCTTCCCTTTCCTTCTCTTTTTAGAAAATTTCAAATAAATGAGCAATCAAATTATATATAAAAATGATCAATCCTTCAAAACTGAAATAGAGCTATCTGGATGCTTAGTGTACCCATATTTTAATATAGCATTATAGGAAAAAACCACATTTTTTGCTGTATTCATTTATTTCGGAATAAAGTACTTTTGCAATAGAATGACCATGTATTTTACTCTACTGAGACAACTGTCCTTTGTAACATGCTCTCTGTTTGATAAGCTATTCTAGCCGGGTGTAATGTTAAGAGAAAGAACTGTAAGAGAGAGAACAAGAGTCTGGAAATTGCCTAGCGACAACTTTCATTTGCATCATCTGAACTTTCTAAATGGGTGGATCAGGATAGAGAATCATGGGCACTCACTAGTGTAGCAGATAGGTCTCCATCAATTTATGCTTACAAAAGTTTACCAGGAGCTTTCTTAATGCTGGGGATTATTCTCACTCACTACCATAACCAATCCTTGGGCAGAAAGCAAAAATATAGTTTGAAATATTTGTAAGAAGTGATGATGAACTCAGAGAAATGACTGAGATTTGGACTGGGAAGACAACGAAGTCATCATCAAGTGGTATCTACAGGGATGGGTTCCTAACTGGTTCGCATAACAATAGGGTTGCGCTGAACCAGAAAGTATATCATTATTCACTTCGTTCACCTGTCCCATTGCAGAAGCGCCGGCTGAGTAAGTACGCTCTGATGCAGCACGCTGGACTCCGCGATCTCGGAGCCAGTTAAAACATGCTGCCTACGAGACAATGGGGGGGTGGATTCGGCGGCACGTGGCCTAGTGGCCAGTTTTAACTGGTTGCGAAATCGTGGACTCCAACATGTCGCGTCAGAGTGTACTTGCTCAGCCGGCGCTTCTGCAATGGGACAAGTGAATGAAGTCAATAATCATATTCTTTCCGGTTCAGTGCAACCTCGTTATTATGCGAACCGGTTTAGAAACCCATCCCTGGGTATCCATGAGTTAAAACATTTAAAATAGAGGATTATGGCATTGATCAAAACATCAGTCTTTGTAAATGCATCAACATTACACACATAGGGATATATAACCCAGGGATAATTCAGGACACCACATCTGCTAATTTGTCTCTTTTGACCCTACCACAAATGTCACCCAACGGTAGGGAGAGAGTATGAAGGTGGGGTTTTCATAGATGAATACCATTTTTCTCTACTTTGTTATTTCTGCCTTAAAATTTGAAACAGGTCCAAAATAGCCTTGTATGAGTTTTGTATGAGGTTCTACCACTGAAATTCTGGACAGTTAGCTGGCCAGGCAGGATAGGGTTAACAGCCAGGCATGCCTAGCGTTTTTTACAGGAACTTTTCTCATTTTGTCAGTTAAACCAGACACTTTCTAAGGGGACTTAAATCATCATCATCATCATCATCATCATCATCACCACCACCACCACCACCTCCACCACCATCATCACCATCCAAGGAACATCTTTCCAAAGGTAGTAATGCTGCATTTTTCTAAATCTCTATAGTCAGGAGGGAATTAAAATGGTTATCCATGAACTATCCAGCAAGGCTTGGACAAGCCTTGTATTGGACAAGTTCTTCATTATTATTTTTTTCAATGATATATTATAGATATTTTTTATCAATTTAAATGCAAAAAAAATGGAATCAGTGTAGAACATCACTTCCAATTCCTTCCTCAGGGTTTCCATTTGTAACCTTCCCAACTGGCTTCCAACAAGGACATTTAACATGGGAAGCTGGATTCTCTTAATTACCATGTGATTCACTTAATTGCAATGATTTGCTTAACAACCATAGCAAAAGAGGTCCTAAAATCAAGTGCGACTCACTTAACAATTATATTGCTTATCAGTGGAAATTCTGGTACCAATTGCCATCATAAGTGAAGGATTATCTGTAATACAAAATGTGACAAGCAGCAGAATTATGAGCCCCACTGTTGGCCTTTTAGGTGTTTGGCATCAATAATTTCTATATCAATCCAACTTATAATGAACTATTTCTAAATTTGCATTTTTATAGAATCGAAACAAATTTTATCCTTCTTCCCTTCAAAACTCCCTATTTTACCATTCATTGACATTAAGGAAAGTCAAGAAGAGATTATTAGAAAACTCACCAGAAAAGGAAAATTAAAAAAAAAATCCTCACAGCATATCTTATAAAAACCACCTTGCTTTATCCTATTACAACTATTAGCTATTTTAAATAAATCACTTATCACAAGCGTGCTTTTTCAAAAGACAACTGGACTTTGTTTTTCCTTAAAAACATTTGACTACTCATCCAAGAAGCTTCTTCAGTTCTGAATGAATGGTGGAGGATGGAAGGATTTATATTTCTTGCAGTCATCTGGACATTAGCAATCTTTCTGAGAGTCACTGAGGCAATTTGGAAGGTTTATCTGTGCCCTCAGGGTCACCTGAATAGTACAAAAGAGTGTTGAACTTTCTTGGAGCTGCTGAAATCACTGTTGTAAACAGGAGATAGGTGGCATTGTATCGCTCCTTCTTGAGAGAACAGTGTTCAATTTTAATGTAGGTAGCCTCTACATTAAGTGAAATGTCTTCAAGGAGAAACAAAGTCCAGTTGCCTTTTGAGAAAGCACCTTTGGGACAACCATGGCCTGGATGACTGAGAATCTCCACAGACAAAAATATATATTTTTTATTATCCAGTCAACAGACCTCCACTTTAAAGAGAATAATATGATAGAGCTCCAGAGAAAGCCAAATCTACGAACTCAAATCTTACAATAATTACAGTGCAAGATGACTAATTTAGGCCAGTCCTCATAGCTGGCAAGAGAAAGCTGACTGCTACCATAGCAGCTTGGACTTTAAAAAGGAGGTAAAAGATATAAAAAGCAAACGTTCTCCCAGGAAGCATAAACAGCATTGGGACAGTTAGTTCTGAACATAAATCCTTTTGGTAGGAACAAAAGAGTACCAATGCTGTACTGTTTCTACTTGCTCAAAAATCCAAGGTCATGCTCTGTTAGCACAATGTACTATGTAGAACAGCTGGTGACAGCATTAAAACAGGCTAGAGTAAATGACCACTTACCCTTGGGGATACTTAAATTTGGAGATATTGAGCTTGCAAATTAATTTCGATATAAGGCCATTCCAACAAGAGAGGTGATGAAATCTTTTTAGCAGCCACAAATGAATTCTAGCAATCCATAAAAAAATTACTCGTATTTGTCCATAAACATAGAAAAGAAGATACAATATCCAATAATGAACAATTTTAATGTCACCTGTTAAGTCAATTGGAAGGAAAAACTCGCAAAGTTTCTGTGTAGTATAATATGACGCATACATATATAAATTTATATATATGTAAATGCATTTGTATATACATGCATAAACATAGGATGCATGCATGCACACACACAAAACACACACACAATCTACAGATGTATTGGAATTCCTACATGGCTTAGGAGCGGGGTACCTTCGAGAAAGCCTCCTGCTGCCTTATGCCTCCCAGTGCCCAGTTAGGGCCCACAGAGAGGGCTTACTACGGGTCCCATCAGCCAAACAGTGTCGGCTGGCGGGCCCCCATGCTAAAGCCTTCTCTGTGGCAGCGCCGACCCTCTGGAATCAGCTCCCAGTAGAGATTAGGACCATCCCCACCTTGTTGGCCTTCCGCAAAGCCACGAAGACCTGACTTTGTCGGAGGTCCTGGAATTGATGTGCCCTCCTCTTTTTGAAAGTTTTTGAAGGTTTTGAATGTTGTGCATGTATGGATTATGGTTTTAGGCCTTTTACATTGTATTGTATTTTAGTTGTTGTTAGCCGCCTCGAGTTCCCCTGACTGGGGAAGTGAGGTGGGGTATAAATCAAATAAAAATAAAATAAATAAATAAATAAATTCCATACTTAATGTATTCAGCAAATATTTGTTTTCTAGATAAATAGTGGTTATGTGATAGATGGAAAGGTGTGATACTTTAACTTGATTTATTAAATAAGCACTTACTCAAATATTTGAGTTTCTTCATATAAGCAGTGAGAAGAACTGAAGATTTATAGACACACCTGATAAAGCTATATATATATATGTCTGATTTGGAGATGATTTGAACTGGATCAGGGTCAGTTCATTCAAAAAAGATTTAACACAGAGCCATGGTAATGGGTCTCTTCCATTTTTAAAAGATGCATATGTTCCTTTAAAACATTTTTTCCCCAAAGATAGGTTGCATACCCTTTTAAAGCAACAATCTAAATCCACTAATAACAATAGTTTAGCATTATTGAACAGCATAATAATAGCATTAATGGCCACAATTGATGCAGCAACAGAAATGGAAACCTCAGAACTATGTTTAATTAAAACACTGCATTGCAGCTTAGTAGAGTTAATGTTAAAAAGTTGACGTGGTTTTTTTTTTCCATTGAGAAAGAGAGAGAGGAGGGAGAGAGAAAGAGAGAAAGAAAGTGTGTGTGTGGGTGGGGGGGAACGGGAAGATATATACAAGCATGTTTTCCCCAAAATTTCAGTGATGACCTTATTTTATTTAGCATGCACCTTTGATAGCTCTTCAGAAATTTTAGAGCGTGGCCTGATCTTATAGCAAATTAAGTTGCATGATGAAAACAAATTGCATCGTGGTTGAAGAAGACTTTCAAATCTGCAAGATTATATTCGATTGGAATAAATAGTGCCCACAAGTTTAGGCATTGTATTTATAGTGCTTCTCTAGTTTCATATAGATTTTAGTATGATATGGATGGTTTCTAGACCTTGGTTGCAATCCTATGCATATCAAGATGTGTTGAACATTTTTGAAGATTAATTCCAAGACAATTTTAATGAGGCCGTTTAACATAGAAATGAGTAAGTACTCAATTTTACATATCAACAAATAGCAAATTTATCTTTCATGGTTGCATGAAATTTATTTATTTTTTTCTGATAGGATTTATTGTTTATCTACCTTTATAAACCTGGAGTGACAAAAATAAAAGATTCAATTCACAATAGTACTACTCAGCCTTTGGCCAGAAATGCTGTAAAAAAAAATATTTCATCTTGATTCAGAAGTGCAATGAATCAATTGGTTTTGACTAATTCATTCTCTTTGTTATGTGCTAATATTATAATTAACCAGATTTGATATCATGATTCAGGAAAGTGATTACTGTGCAATGTTATTTTAATAATGAGATAATATAGTGGATATAGTGAAAAGGCATTTCTAAAACAAAATCATGAACAGTTGCAGCAATCCTATCAATTTCACAGGACTGATTTAATTAAATGACTTCTTCTGTTTCCTATTTTTTTTTTTTTTTGAAAATTTTTTATTAGTTTCTTTTTTTTAAAATACAATTTCAAAGGTACTTGACATAACAGCGATCCACTCCCAAGGTTTGGGCTTACATAATTCCCCAAGTTGTAAGGCAAATTCAATACATGTGCAACATACAATATAACCTTGCCCTCCCTTCCCTCCCATCTTCCCCTTATCTAGCATTATATAAAAACATTAAAATATCAATAGTAGAAGATTAAAAAAGTTAAGAAATCTATTTCATTATTTCAAAAAATCATCTACATTCTTTAACATCTTAAAATATTAATAAACCATGATTTTATTATTTCTAAGGGGGGTTAATAAGGAGTAAAAGATGAGAGCAGAGTTCAAACAGTTTCTAAATAAGGAAAAAAAAACACATGTTACATTATTAAAATCAACAAATAATAAAAAAAAAGCAAAGTAAAATATAGGTACATTTTCTCATCAGATAATATTGTTATTCTACCCCTCATCCCTCTTTTTTCTTTTTAAAAAGTCCCCCCCTTTACATTCCCCCTTTTCCTCTTCCCTGTCTGCTCCTCCACTCCTTCTTCTCTTTTTCTGATCTATTTTAATTCCTTTATTAAAAAACACATCCTAACTTATTCCCTTGGACCTTGGAGGTCTTCTAGTTCAACCCCCTGTTTAAGCAGGAGACCCTATACCACTTCAGACAAATGTTTGTCCAAACTCTTCTTAAAACCCCCCCAGTGATGAAGCACCCACAACTTCTGAAGGTAAGCCATTCCAATGTAAGGAAATTTATCCTTATTTCTAGGTTGGTTCTCTCTTTGGTTAGTTTCCATCCATTACTTCTTGTTTTGCCTTCATAATATCTTGATCCCTTCTGACCAACTTCAAATCCATACTCAGCCATAGAAACTTGCTGACTGACTTTGGTTACTTTCAACAAGCACTTACCTTGATGGGATTGAGACGGGAGAAGGGAGATCTATGTATATCACCTTGTGTTTCTAAATGAAAATGAGAATATGAAAGAAATCATTTATTTTATCCATTCTAAGTATTTTTTACTATACTTCCACTTAACACCAAAACAAAGATATGGCAATAATATTCTGATAATAGTGCAGAAGGACTTTAAATTCTATTTCACTATCCCTTTCAAGACAATAATCAAACTCAAAAATTTGTTAATTCCACAGGAACATTTCTTTGCGTGGTTAATTTAAGCCATTTCCTTTTTAATTCTTAGCAAAAATAACTTTATTTATTAATTATTAATTATTAATTATTATTTATTTATTACATTTATTATTACATACATCATAACTTGCATTTTAGCAGGTCAGATTTAAGATTTGCAACCACAGGTGGGTTCCTACCGGTCTAACAACTGGTTCGCTTGGTGCAGGCATTTTGGTCATGTGTGCATGCGTGATGTACACACATCACCTTACACCCGAAAATTTAGCAATCAGTTTAGCCAAACTGGTAGCTAAAGCTGTTGATTTTGGGGCTTAAATTGATGCGTGTGCAGGGCATGCTGTGTGCACATCACCTCAAGCCCCCAAAACAGCTGATTTAGGAACTTTAGGGCCCAAAAGTTAGCAACCAGTTTGGCAGAACTGGTAGCTAAATCAGCTTTTTTTCGTGGTTGAGGTGATGTGCACGCAGCCTGCCTCACCCAATTTAGGCCCAAAAAACAGCTGATTTAGCTACCAGTTCGGCCAAACCAGTTGCTAAATTTTCGGCCCTAAAGTGCCATAAAGTGCCTAAATCAGCTGGTTTTTTGGCCTGAGGTGATGTGCACAAAGCGCGCGCCTCACCTGGAGCAATTTAGGCCTGAAAAACAGCTGATTTAGCTACCAGTTCAGGTGAACCGGTTGCTAAATTATTGGCCCTAAAGTGTCTAGATCAGCTGTTTTTCTGGCCTGAGGTGATGCGCACACAGCGCGCCTCACCTGGAGCAATTTAGGCCCAAAAAACAGCTGATTTAATTAGCTACCAGATCGGCTGAGATTTGGTGGCCAAGATAGCATAATTTCTGTTTCGACCTAGTGTAGTTTGCCACTCATTATATTAAAACACAGAGATCTTTCTATTGCAAAAGCACCATAGTTATTTTTAAAGAAAATAGGGACCATGCAATCAGAGAGCACTTCAGTTTATGGAAGGTACAGAACTCAGGAAAAGTGGATATCGCAGCTGAACTTTGTCTCTTTAATCTTTCCTCTGGAGTCCTTTTTGTTTCCTTTGGCCTGCTGTGGTGGAAAGGTAGGCCTCACAAGCCTTCTGGCATCTAGCCCAAACTTTATGGGCCACTGGAGAGATGCATGGCTTGGTGCAGAAGTGCCCTGCGGCAGGTGTTAAAATATTGTTCCTGGTTCCTTGGTGGTAATCACTGCAAAACAATCCTGTCTGCTCTCGTCGTATCAACAAGCAGCTTTTCCCTGGCTGTTGCTAAGAGACAGGACACTTGCTTACAAGTTGCTTGGTGCCTCTGACTTCCATAATTTATAATTTATTATCTCAGCATCAAAATTTCTGTCCTTTTTTTAAATTTAATTTTATTTTGCCACAGAGCTGATAATCGTTAAAAGGTTGGGTGTCTAACAGCCCCATGGCTGCTCTTATAATATGCTTGCTTTTGTAAGGTTCAGAGAGTTGGTGAGGTGGGGGGAAAAGAAAAATGCTATTATAAACTGCAGATGAATATCATTTTTGCCCATTAACTTTTTGCATTATATGACTGGCTAGGTCAATGGATTCCCTCAAGATTTCTTCCCTATTGAAAAACACGCTTCTGTCCAACGAAGAAGGAAATGAATTGAAATGATTTCAATTTAAACAAGAAACAAGTCGTCTCTCACAGCTCTACACTTCAGCACCTAATGGCTGAACTCATCAATCCTACTTTCATGAATTTCAGCACTAGAGGCATTTAACTAATGCCAGAAATTACCCATGTGCATTAATCTATTTTTTGTGACTACACACAGCTTACTTTGCTAAAGTATCTTATACTTAACACCAGTTAAATTGGGGGGTTGGGAGACACAAAAGTGGAAATAAGAATAATTTGAAGAGTTACTAAGTTGTAAAATAATTCTGACACAGTTCACCAGTTTAAAAGGAAACCTGGGGGCGGGGGGGCGGAGGTGATCAGTTTATTACCAAAGTCCCTGGTGAAAATTAAGAATACTATCCTGAAATTTGGGTTTATTTGGCTGTTAAATGACATTTATTTCAGTATGATCCTGGCAAAGCTGTAGTAACTGGCATAACTTCAATAATTGCAAAGTATCACCATCAAAGCAGTTTTAGAACTTTCATATTGTATCTATTTCTTGCAGTTGGGAACCAGAGTATAACAACTGGTTTAATTATCAACCACTGGAAAATTGGTTACTAGTTTCAATAAGCCAAAAGGAACAGGCTTTAAGAACAACAGAACTTCCATGCTGGAACTGACAGTTTTATACAACTAGGTGTCCTTTATGTAAGCTGTAATATAACTCCTAGAGCAACATGACTTGAATTAATAACAGATGTACTACAACACATTTGGAAGACACTAAATTGCAGGATAATCTGAATGGATCTATATGTAGAGCAACATATAGCTTCTATTAGTCTCTGTCAAACTCGATTTCATTGAGGGCTGTATCAGAGTTGTGTTTCACCTCGGGGCCAGGGTGGACATAGCTGGGGTGGGCGTGGTCAGCATGACATCACTTGTGTTGGTGGGTGCCTGAGCACTCTGCCAGCAAAAACAGGTTCTGGAGCTCCATTTTCAGCTGGGACGGCCTTCTGCAACCCCCTTGAGGTGCTGCGTGTGGCCTTCACAAGCTCCATTTTTGGCTGGGATGATCTCCTGCAACCCTCTCCCAATGAAAATGGAGCATGGGAAGGCTGTACACGGTCCTCATTAGCTCCATTTTTGCTGGCAGAAGCAGTGTAGGCCTGTCCTTCACTGTTTCCAGGGTGGGCCTGTGGGCCAGATCTAAGCACTCCAAGGGCCGCATCCAGCCTACCGGACCTTGAGTTTGATACCCCTGCTCTACACTAATACATCTGAAATTTTACGGATAGAGGATGAAGACAATAATTATTTTGCCTGTCTATCTGCCTGCCTGCCTGCCTGCCTGCCTGCCTATCTATCTATCTATCTATCTATCTATCTATCTATCTATCTATCTATC
>JANHGC010001574.1:30273-42184 GCA_027560395.1 Boaedon fuliginosus
AAGGAAGGAAGGAAGGAAGGAAGGAAGGAAGGAAGGAAGGAAGGAAGGAAGATATACTAATTAGAGTGTGCGGAAGGAAAGATCTACTAATTAGAGTGTGCAGTGTCTACATGCAAATGGTCAGTAAACAGACAAATCCTTCCTTTCTTGCAAGCTTGCAATTTAAAAAACAATGCAAAAGGAGAATAGGTTGGAAATTGAAGAGGAAAAGCATCCTTGTTATTCATGAATCTGGGTCAAATAGACTGCTCTTCTCTTCTTTTTCTGTTGTACTGTAAAGCTTAACATCTTTAATTGGTACCAAGTAAGGGGAAGGCACTCTCAGAGATGTATCCAAACCAAACTAAACTCAGTGGCAGGGAGGTACAACAAACCTTTCCAGAAACTGTCCAAAAAAGGGCTACAATGAAGAAAGCCAACTCTTCATCTGATAGAACTGCGATGGCAAACCTATGGCATGCGTGCCGGAAGTAGCACCCAGAGCCTTCCTTCCGGGCACACGCATCGCCGTTTAAGTAGGCCTGCCCACCCACCCAAAGTCCCTGGCAGTCTCTCATACCTTTGTTTGAAGTCCAGCTGCTCCGTGTTCTGGCTCTGGAGACGCGCAGGCATGTGCATGGAGGGTGGGGGGTCATGTGCACAAGCACATGTGACCCCCCCATCCTCCCCCTACATGCAGAGGTGCACGCAACACCCGCCCCCCCGTGCGCATGCACACGCGTCTCCAGAGCCGAAACGCAGCTGATCCGACAATCAGAGGGCAGGAGAGCGCGCGGGGTGGTGGGAGGGCTGCGAGCGTACATGGACACGAATGGGGGGGTGGAGGGGCATGTAGTTGCACATGCACACAAGCGTGTGCACCCAGACTTCCAGCACACAGGCAAAAATAAGGTTCGCCACCACTGCCATAGAAGCTGCTGCATTCAGAGTATACTACCAAGCTGTGTAATTAATGGGAAACAACAGGCTTAGTATGGAGATGAAATCCCTTATGGAAATGTCCCATTGTCTTCAGTGATTATGCAGATTACGCAGCCTGGTTTTATAATATGCCCCCCACCAGAAGTTCAGAGTGAAGAGTTGTGCTGTTTACCTTAGTTCCTACTGTTAGGATTGAAAGGGGGGAAATGCTGCAGAGAGAGGGATTATAGGATATGACTTTTTATGGTCAAGGGCCTTAAATCGGAAATGGCTGACCTTATTCCCCTTGGAGATAATCGTGTTCCAGAGACGCTTCTGAGATTTTCTTATTTTGCAGGGGGCAGGTACATTGTGATGGGCCTCCTCTATCACCGGAGAAGGCAACTGCCTGCGGTTCTGCAAGAGCGTGTGAGAGGCCGCCTGAGGCCGGGAGATGGGCTGCTTTGCAGAGGCAACAGCTACATGAAAAGGTTCAACCGAAGGCGGGATCAAAAGGTTCAAGGGGCAGCTCGGTCCAAGTGTGGATGAGAAGGCAACTCAGCCCTCACCTTCTCTGGATCTGAAAGCTGTTTTAGAGTGACAGATGGAGAAAAAAGTGCCTTCTGGTTTTGCTATAACACTTTTGGTCTGAAAAATCGCTTGCTTTTGCTATTAAAACAAGGAACCGGAGCCTGCTGCAGCCTCTTAATTTTTTCACCCAGTTATCAAGGCATGATATTTACTCCTTGTAATTAATCTCTATTAACTGATCTGCTTGGTCAGATCAAAGTCAACCAGTCACCCATCAAATGCTTTTCCAGGTACCTTTAGGGATTACCTTCTATATACATTGTGATGATTACCTCCTAGCTAATAATTCTATTCCACAACATCAGTACAGGTGGTCCTCACCTTATGACTGCAATTGACCTTAGGAATTACAGTCCTACGTCATGACAGTCATGAGTCATCAGCTGATTCATTTTTACCTTTTTGGGGAATGTTTATTAAGCAAGTGCCACAGTTGTTAAGCAAACCCATTGTCTATTTTGGGACTTTTTTTTGCTGGAAACCAGAAATAAATGCTGATTTCTGGCAAAACTGTCGTAAATGATGGTCACACGATCACAGAGCACTGCACATAGCCATAAATGTGGGCGGGTTGCTGAATACACAAAAGACAGACATGTGATTGTGAGGGGGGGAGCTGATGTTGGAACTTTGGAACCATGTTTCAAGTCCCTGTTCATGGGGGCATTATCACTTCAAACGGCCACTAAGTGAAGCATTATCTGTGGTTCTGCATTCTAAAGTTTAAATTGTTGGCTTTCACAACTGTAAAAAAAAAAGGAAAAAGTGATACCAACTAAATATGTAAAGTGTTAGCAAATGGTTGGCCAGTTTTATTAAGGGGTTCATAAATGCAATTGCTAATATAGATATAAAGCATTCAAACGTTTTGAGAGATATTTATATAAATGATGTGAATTCAAATGTAAATGTTATCTGACAGGAATATGTCAGCAATGTAATAAAAAGTGTTAACACTTCTAGAACTAATTAGAATATTGTTATCAGAATTGTCAAATCTAGAAGGAGGAAAAGTGAAATGGTTGGAAAAATGCAGACACCAATGACAATGAGCAAGTGAATTGTGGGCTGGAATAATTTAGCATGAAAGTACTTGCTTTAATTATAATCTAAAAGGTACAGTCATTAGCATTCTCTATCATTATATAACATTTTTTTTACCCAGCCAGCTGTGACTGGAATCATTTAGGAGCTTTTAACACAGTACAAGCAAAACCTTAATAAATGCCTCTTCACCTCAGATATTAGGATTTCAAACAGATTCGTCTATTTCTAACAGAAGCAGGAAATACTAAGTCCATGTGGAGTTATGTGAGTGCTGAAACTTTTCCAAGGTGTCTTCAATGAAAGCTCTTTATTATCACAAAATAAAATTTCCTGGCAGCAGCCTGTAAGTTGGAAGAAGGGAAGTATGGTAGCTTGTGTCTACTTTATCTTCACATTCATTTCCTTATTTTGTTTTCTGTATTTAACAGATACAACTACTGTGTGATGTAGTATAATATAGCATAGTATAATAATGAAGTGTGTATATAATGAAGTCTTCCATTACAAGCTTTTCTTTGAATGAGGAGCTGTACAGCACCAGTTTTAAAAATAGTGCACCTGTAATGTGACAATAGGGTACCACTATTAAATTATGCTAACAACCAATGTATGAAATTTTAAAAATTATTGGATGTCAAGCACATGAAAGCTTTGATTCACAGGTTTCACTTGCATGTTACTTTGTTCTTGTCCAGAATTAAAATCACCTCTCTTTAATGTGATGAAGCATGGTGTGTTTATTACATGATCCTAAGGTTTTCCCATGGATTCATAAATATGTTCCATAGATAAGAAAGGATCAGAGTCTAATTTTCTATTTCCCAAAACCTATGCCGTGCCATCCATGTGATGCTGAATTTCTAGCAAAAAGGAAGTCAATCCATAGAAATTAGGGATCTCAGCCCATGGACTCTAAGACAATTAGTAACATTTATGTACTGTAGGGCTTAAGAACGTTTTAAAAGCACTTCACAATAATAGTCTAATTCAAATGGAGCCATCAGTTTCCTGTTGCATACCTAAATCACCTATACAAATACAGGCTACTACTTGTGGAAGCTTTTAATCTCTCACAACCAAAAGGGAAATTTGTTGCCAGCCAAGCATATATCAAGTCTAGTTTACAAAGTGAGAACTCTGTGCAATTTATAAATATTATTCTCCTACTGCAGGTTGTGTATATGCTTGAAGCTGACAGTGACTTCCTTGCATCAGTTTCCTCAGTCTCATCACACAGTCCTCTCAATGAAATTTACAAAATATATGTCTGAAAAAAAAAATCTGTTAAGTACTGGCCTGTAAGAGGTAGATAATTTCTCACTGTTCCAGAATCATAGATTGAGATTTGGTCTATAAACAAAAGATTGGCAAAAGCAACCTTTCTATCTGAGAAGAAAAGTTAAGCCTTAGCAAGGAATTGTTTTAGGTCTAGGAACGGATGCTCTTTTTCTCAAGTTACAAACAATTGATTCCTTAATATAACACAGTACTGTTTTTCATACTTTTAAAGCATCAGAAATAAAAAAAACCTGCCTCAGGTCTTTTACAATGTGGTATAAATGAGCCACATTTCTTTGTTTTTTCTACTTTTTAAGTCCTGTTAAATGTTTTTAAAAGGAAATGATGGTTTCGTGTATAACAACAGCTATTATTTTCTTTGGAGATGGTAATTCCATGTTTCATTTAATTGAAGTCTACAACATTTGTGTATTCGCAAATGCTGTATTCAAGTATGAACATTTGTATATTAATGTGGGTGAGATCTGAGTATTTAAAAATTTGGAAAGTTTTCAGTTCAGCTTTAAAAACCTACAGTAGCTAAGTCGTTCACTTTGGGTGCAGCTTTGCATGATATTGCAGCAGTCCCTGCAAATGGCTGGGAGGACACTATATTGTAGGGCTCCCCAACCCCTTACTGGGCTATGACTTGTTTGGAACGGGACCACATGAGTAGCTAGCTGGCATGCGTGTACAGGCAGCTCAACTTGCATGAAAGTTGGGCTGGTGTGCATGCACATAGCTTGACTTGTGCAAGTGGCAGCCTGGTTCCCCACCCTCTCGCCCAGACCAAGCTGTAACGGTTGGGGACTGCTGTCTTAAAAGTCATTAAAAATGTTATTAAAAAACAGCAACAAATCTACTTCAAGGCAACTGCCAATTTATAATCTCACTATACTAAGCTATTGCATAAAAATGCTCCTGATCTCTAGCCTAGAGCCATTTCATGAGGATCACTGACTCAGTGGTATCAAAAGCCATATTCCATCAAATGTAGAAGTTGCTTAAGAGCAGTGTAGGCCAATTTTGTTCAGCGTTCAGACCTGAATCCAGAAAATGGATCCCCTAGGTCAGGGGTCCCCAACCCCCGGTCCGTGGACCGATACCGGTCCATGGCATGCCAGCAACAGGTCCTCACAAACAAGCAAAGTCCCATCTGTGGGATGCAGGCAGCAGGCAAAACCACACCTCTTCTGATCAACGGAAAATATTTTCTCCATGGAACCGGTCCCTGGTGCCCCAAATGTTGGAGGCTACTGATCTAGGTCACTAGTCTGCTCCAAGGTGGTTTGCTTCGCCCACCTTTGCTAATAGTACAGCAATTTGTAAAAATCTACCGGTCCAAAGAGTTTGCTTCCTGTCTTGGCTGCTAGTGTAGTCAGCTAAATATATAAACCAAGAATTATTTAGCCAGTAGTTATTTGCAAAAGCAGGTTTGTAGACCAATACTTTAAAGCAGTGGTGGCGAATCTTTTTAAGGCTCCGTGCCAAAAGTTCACGCACATTCGTGTGGCCACGTGCCCCTCTATTCCCCCCTCCGCATGCATGCACACGTGAGCTCTCATGCTCCCCCCACCCTGCGCATGCACACGTGACCCCCGCCCTTCTCCGCCCACCTCACGCATGCGCACGCAATCCTCCACGCTCTCTCCCCCGCCCCTCAGCAGGCAGGGAGAAGAAAGCTCCAGCACAGCCCTGGCGCCTTCTTCTCTCTGCCTGCTCCTGTCTCCTCCCCACTTTCAGCAGCAAAGGGAATGGCAGGGCTTCTTCTCCCTGCCTGCTCCTGTCCCCTCCTCCTCAGCCCTGGTGTCCCCTGTAGCATGAGGGAGAATCATCTGCTGTTGGTGAGGAAGAATCATCTCATGCTGAAAGGGGGAGGGGACAGGAGCATTCAGGAGAAGCCTCCAGCTCAGCCTTGGCGATACCCCTGCACTGCCCCGCCCCTGCATGCGTACAGAGGCCCAAAAATCAGTTGGCTGTTGGGTGGCACGCGCCCATAGGTTCGCCATCACTGCTTTAAAGGATGTGATAAGCCAGGATTGCTATTTTAGTCATCCCTGATTTAAATAGCAGAAGGAAAATGAGAGCAAATAGATTGCATACACTACCCTGTGGTTTGTTCACAAAAGGATTCTAGAAATTCAAGCAAATATTTTGTTAAAATAAGTAGCAATCATTAATAAAACATTGGAAAACATTTATTTAATGAAGTTAATATGTGTATTTGTGTTCGAGAGAAAATTATAGTGACATAAAACATTTAAATTATCATGTATCTAAAAGCATGTCACACATTAAATAATTCACCTGGATAAAATGCTTTCCAATTTAATGGTTTTAATTTAATCAAAAATTAAAATAAAGGCTTAATCATATGTCCAGTTCAGGCATCCAGAACACAGCAGTTCAGAGAGCTTTCTTACCTTATCCAGTTTAAACTGAGCATTTTGCCAATAGTGGTACAAATATTTTGCAGCTGTTCAAGACAGTACAATTCCAACTTACATCTCATTACAAAAACAAAGCAGTAAATGAATGTTTGGAAGTTTGTGGCTGTAACACCAAATATTTCCATTTGACTGAGGAACTGTGAATAAAAAATGAGCTCATTTGATTCGTGACACTTGATACCCAGTGAGTGATTTTAATGAGGCATGAAGTGATCAGAAAAAAAAAGTATTCTGCACATTGTTTCATTTAAAAACTGAGTAAAGTATAATTTCTTTATTCCTTTTACAGAAGTGGTATTTAAAATGTACACACATTACACTGGCTCATAAATAAAGTTTTTCAAAAAACTAAAAATTACCATAGTTGGTACAGCTAAGAATTGTCTTCATATATTACAAAGCAGTAGGAAAAATGATGAGGCTTGGTAAAAAGTGTATGAAAGTAGCATTTTCCTCATTCATAATTAATATGAAAAACTTCAAAGAATTTCTGCACAGTATGGCAATGCCAAGCGCTACATATTTTATTCTAAACAAATGATGTTTCATTAGGAACTCCACCAAATCTGAGGTCCAACATTATTTTATTTGTCTAAGATGAAATGTCCTATTATGTACAAAAAGAGTTACTTTTCAGTTTGTCACAATCTGTTAAAAACAATGATCTATTGCCTATAAGTAGGAAAATTCTCATCATGGTTTTTCAAGGTCAGCCATAAGTATGAGTAATAAAGAAATACGATGAAGAGACAGTATTTGTAGGATTAAATTTGGAAAAGTCCTTTTTTTATAAACATAAATGCATACAATATGTAGCATCTCTTTGAAAAAGTCCTAAGACAATATACCCTAACACACAAATACTCTTCTTCCTACTGTCTAAGAAACATAAATGGATGGTCTCACACTGAACATTAACTTCCTTTCAAATTCATATGGATTAAATGATAGCATCTATGTACAAAAGCAGACGCTTTCTTAGAGAAAATTAACCTTATATTATCTGTACACCTGAGCCTGTACTTATAAGAAAAGTGTGGACGACAGCAATGTCTAATAAAATTAACAGAA
The DNA here is from genome assembly GCA_027560395.1 of Boaedon fuliginosus. NCBI lineage: Eukaryota > Metazoa > Chordata > Lepidosauria > Squamata > Lamprophiidae > Boaedon > Boaedon fuliginosus. The sequence goes on from JANHGC010001574.1 coordinate 37,611, forward strand.
AAGATTTTTGCATAGCAGGGTGAGGTTAAACCCAAGGGAAGCTTATCCATAATCAGATAAATTCCAGATCATTGAAGGGCAAAAGTTCTGAATTAGTGCAAAATCTAGTTAAAATAGGTGTAATAGTCAGAAACCAACTGCTGCTGAAGAAGAATTTTATTATAGTCGATTAAAAACAAATAAAATCACACTTTTGGGGCCGCTTTGTCCCTCCTTTCCCTTTCCCGCATTTCCCTTCTGTACTCTGAGGATCTTACACATAAGAACAAACCTCACAAACATGTTAGTGAACATTCAAACGACACCTACATATGTGGAGAGAACAATGATCTCCATTTATTTGTTTCATATACATCCATGTTTTGAATTTTTTTTTAATACAAAAAGAAAAAAAAGTTAGAATCTGACAAATGTTTACAAACAAGATACCTTCAAATAGATTTTACTCAGATCAGTCCGTTGCAGAGTAAATGATATTCTACTGTTTATATTCAAGGCAACAAAGTCTGTAGTCCACGACCACTTCGCCCAACTTTAATGCAAGCTTAATTGGTTTCCTCTACCGTGAACGATAAAACTCAATGTTGATTCCCAGTTGGTTTGTGCACATGTGTACATAGCAGCTCCTTTCATAGAAAGAAAAGACATCTAGAGGTCATCTTGTACTTTTACCTACAGGAATCATGGTAAGATACAGAATGGGTAACATACAACCAGGGCTGGATTTATAAGGGTGGGGAGGGGAAAATAATCAGCTGACAAATGAGGGCAGCAATAAAAAAGCGTCCTTTTGCAACAATAAATAAATACAGTCTAAAGTTCTCTGTGTGGAATTTATAAACCAGCTTCTTCACTGAAGAACAGATGTGGCATTTCCATGGAGTTAGAACTTGACCCCATTTTACGGTTATCTTGTTTTCTCTTGCTTCTTGTCTTTCCTGTCCTTCAGCAAAATGTTTCCCTGTTTCTGCCACAACAGCACAATTCGATCTTGACAAGAAAACGATGCTGACGATTTTCATTCTTTCGTCCTTTGGACAAAATTAGCCAAGAATATAAATCTGATGTGACTGATAAAAACACAGTTTACATCAAGACTTGTCAGGACACCCTGACAAAAAATCTCTGGCTCCCCAATTAAAAAAATTCAGGCAACCAGATTCTTGCGGTTTGTGGTACAAATAACACGTAGAACTTTAAGAAGCTGTCGACTGTAGTTTGTTGTTATGAGACCTGCAGGATGCAGAAAAGGGAACAAGTAAGCAAAACCTTCATCTAAGCAGGCACCCAAATCCAACTACTTGGTGGGGAATGCACACAATTTGCTGCTCCCTTTTCCAACTTTTATAAACCAACAACAGTTGGTTACAAAGCAAAACTTTTTCAACCTTCAGAGGCAGATCTGAACTCAAACCATATGCAGCACTAACATCTGAGAACATCCCCTAATGCTCCGAAGGATGCACAGATAAAGAGCAACCATGTAAGTAACTTTGTTTGGGGAAGAAAGTAATGTTTATTGTTGGTGGGAAAGCATTTACGGTACTCGATTATTCTTTTTCAGAAATGTTTGCTTTAAGGACACAACTGGTAAGGCCTTAGCTTTTTTACTATTATTGGACTTTGTTTCAATACAGTATTCAAAGGACTGACCATCCTCTACCACAGCTGTTAGCAAGTGACTGCTTCTGCATCAATACAGTCTAATTTGTTTTTTAAAGAAAAGGTAAGCTATGACAGGTTATAGTCATTCCATTCGAAGTCTCGCTAGAAGCTCAACTAGAACTACCAGTTATCTGCAAACGAAGATTACAGGGGCCTTAATGTAGTGGAAGTTGCAGCCAAGCAATCTAATGTTGACAAGAAAGCAAATATGAGAAAGGAATAAGTGATCATCTACTGTCAGCTCAGCTGCAACCAGGAATCATTTATTTCCACAGAGGAAACTTCAGAAGCATGGTCAGATATTACAGCAAAAATTGTGTGTGTATGCTGCTTTGCTAGCAGATGTTCCCAATCTTTAAACAAAACAACTCAGCCTCCAATCCCCTACAACCACTGTGGGGGAGAAAAGACATTTAAATGTCATTGAAACTGACCTTCCTTCGCTAGGAATGTGCCTCAAACAGACCTGGGCATTTTACAGCCTGTAGGCTACATCCGACACTTTTGGCTGTCCATGTCTGTCCCGTGTGAAAATAATCGGAAAATAGGAATCACACATAAGTGTATGCCAGGCACGCAATACAACCGTATTGCTTTTGTTTTGAAGGTGACTGCTGATGTCTCGCTGCTGCCCCCCAAAAATCCTGTATGTATGTGCAGGCCTACACACCTTTACAGCCCTGTTGATTCAGCTCCTCCACAACAGCCCCGGTTTCTCATGTGACCCTTTGGAAGAATTAATTGCCCATCCTGGTCTACAATTTGATCACTCAGAAGAACTAAAGGACAGGATTAAGTTCAAACCAAATATCTGAACTCCACTTATGATAATATTTAAACAGATACTTGGGTATATCACCAACATGAATGGATTAAAAACAGACAACTATACCAATCTTTAAATGAACTTCTGCCTCACTTCTCATTTGGACTGCAATTCTTTTACTGGGGCAGGAGTATTATTGAATCAACAAGCTGAGGGCTGCATTCCTCAGATCTTGCTAGAAATATTTGGAGACTAAGGCATTAAATAGATTTAGATGCTGACTATTTCAAAATTCAGTTTCATTCCATATGCTTTATTTTCTTTACTATACTTTACCCAGTTTATTACTTAAACAAAAAGACCTTGATTATTTTACAAAATTATATTTTAATGGGACTAATTAGTAGTCATTTGCCTCGCTCTCATACTGTATATGGAGAGAATTAGACATACTGCAAAAAAACTAGAAAGGTATACGCTCTAGTGGTAAAGTGTATTTCATACTGACAAAAAAATTACATTACATGGAAAAGCTACTTACCTGCTTGCTTTGAATCCTTTTAGTTTCTGTACAAAGAATGACTCAAGAACCTCTGCGCACTGATAAAAAGGAGAGTCACTTGGATTGTAGTAACGACAATTATCAAATATTTTGGTCATGTCGGCCACAAATTCCGTCACCTTTTTGTAGTAACGCTTCAGTATTCTTTCCTCCATGGTGGAAAGATCTTCAAAACAAACAAAGGTTATTCAAAAACAAAGCTCAAAAACATGCAGCAGAGCAGTCCAAACCCACAGAAATATGTCAGAGAAGAGATCTATGTTGGACTAGAATGCCAGTCATGTATACAGAGTATGTACTTAGGGCATTATGTGAAATGATTGCGCAGGCAGCAAGAAATGCTCCTTATCAAAGATTATCAGGTCAAAGGTAAGACAGGTTACTGGGCATTATCCCTAGTTACAAAGCAGCACTTTTGAAAATGCTGTTTGAAGAGGGCACTCTGAAACTTACACAGATGCATCTCCACTGGAGACCGGTTGGCTTTTATACTCTGAACTCTCTGGTTCGGGGTTTCCTTGTTGTTTAATTACCCCAAGTAATTAGTGCATATAAACATGCTTAATTTCTCTTGAGTGCTCATTATTTCAATTCAGAGCCTTGTCTGAACCTTTCAATTAGTTGCAGCACAAAGAACACAGTGTGAACAAGGACCCCAGTTGGTAACTACCAGTCACAGTAATAGGCGGGCTTCTACAGGAAGTATCTGAGTTACTGTTCCTTGACTCCGAAACATTTTGTGCACTTCTCATTAAAGAGTGGGAAAATGGAACCGTATCTAAAAAAGTAAGGCGTCAGTAGCACTAACACACCCTTATACTCACTAATATATTTAAACTCCAGATGTTATAGCACTGCTAAAAATAAGGACAAGCAGACTTGAAAATCTAGTTAGAAAACCCTCGTATCGGTTTACATAAGAATACAGGGCACTGGTTAAGATTAAAACACTGTAACTCAAAAAAGAAAATGCCTAAAGTACTCCACAAATGTTGTTTATATTTACTTTATTTGTAGGAAAAAGGGAATTGGACAATAGAAGATCTCCGGGGATTGTCACTCTGAGATTTCCTCATTGCAAAGATTTATTGTGCACTTGAGCATTTAAATTCGGTCTTCATGCACGGGATCTTTTTCACTGGCTGACTCCAATTGATGTTCAATTATTTTAGCTTTCACTCTGGATATAACTAAGTAACGCAGTTTGCTAAATTTCCATTTGTTTACACCAGTGATGGCAAACTTATGGCATGCATGCCCACAGTGGCACACGGAGCCATATTACCCAGCACGCAAGCCGTCGTCCAGATCAGTTGTACTGCACATGCGCATGCGCCTCCCACCGGCCAGCTGATTTTGGGGCCTCTGTGCACATCGCCAAGGCTGAGCTGGAGGCTTCTCCTGCCTGCTCCTGTCTCCTCCCCCTTTCAGCGTGAGATGATTCTTCCTCACGGAGGAAACGGCAGATGATTCTCCCTCATGCTAAAGAGTGGAGGGGACATCAGGGCTGAGAAGGAGGGGACAGGAGGAGGCAGGGAGAAGCCCTGCCATTCCCTTCGCTGCTGAAAGTGGGGAGAGGAC
>JANHGC010001574.1:55887-67245 GCA_027560395.1 Boaedon fuliginosus
TAATCAGAAACTGACCATGCCCTTTGGGATAATTATCATTAAAATTTCTGGTCCCTATTAGATTCTTGTCATATCCCTTTCCTTCCATAGATTTTTCAAGTTTCAAGAATATCCCAAAGAAAAAGAAGAATAGGAAGGAGTTCAGAGTAGGGTAACATCAAGGTAACGTTATGTCCTAGAGCTTGGGATGAGATCGGAGAAGAATTTAGACTACAGACCAGGGGTGTCCAATGTTGGAAACTTTGAGACGTATGGACTTCAATTCCCAGAATTCCATGCTGGCTGGGGAACTCTGGCAACTGAAATCCATAAATCTTAAAGTTGCCAACACTGGACCCCTTTGCCATACACATTTGATAGAGTGTTCTCTGATTCCTGGATCAAAGGTGGAAAACAACCTATGCAAGGACACTTCCTTCTTCAGTAGGAAAAGTTAGATAACTTGTGTAATATATTTTGTACCTGAAAATGTTTTAGATATTTGGCAACAGTCTTATCATACCTAGGATTTTTTCCCTCTTGAAATATTCTACAGTTCTACCCTCTACCCAGTTCTATTCTACCCTCTTGAAATATTCTACAGTTGAAGATATAAAAGGTGACTCTTACTGCAATCTGAAAGTCCAAAATTCTAAAGACTAAACAGAGAGAACAGATGAATTTGGAGCACCAACTTGGTTAATCCACTCTTTCTTTCTGCTGTTTAATTTAGGACTGAGGAGAGCTTTCCGTTGCTGTTATTATTCAATATTTCTGAAAAGTTATGTTAAAGAGATTTAGATAGAATATCTCTTCTGAAAAGTTATGTTAAAGAGATTTAGATAGAATATCTCTTACTTTGACAAGGACAAAATAAAAGGTACATCACCAAGGATTTAATCCTCAAAAGCTCAATGATTTCTCCTTATCATACTTAAACCAAAGATGAAGCTAAATTTAGAATAACCTCTCTCCAAAAGGATAATTAAACAAACAAACAAAAACAAAATCTCATTCGTTTCTTTTATAACATTCTCAGCCAATCTAAGCTCATTCTCCCATTTTTAGAAGTTAATTCCAGGGGTGAAGGAAGGATTCCCTTTGATTCAAGTGAATGTAGTGATATGCCAACTGAGAAATAAAGTTTTCCTTTCCCTTTAAAACACTTTACCTGTTTTTGGATAATATCACTCTGATTAGAAGCCTGAAGGGAGTGTTCCCGTTTTATTTCAATGTGCTGCTGTTTTTTCTTCTGCTGTTGCTCTCTGAGCTGCTGTACCCTCTGCAGCTGCTCTTGGACACTGGCTTGAACAGTTACTACATTCTGGATCTGGTGGGTTTGCACCGCGCTGGCCTGTTGAATCTGAATTGGTAACTGGAGCTTTATCTGCTGAGGCAGGCCGCTCTGCTGAGCTTGAATTTGGGCCACCATATGGGACGGGAGCTGGGAAAACACTTGGACTTGCTGCTGAAGCTGCGGCACAGTAATGACCTTGGTCTGGGGGGGCTGAATCTGCACTTGAGGGCGTGGAGGCTGTATCGTGACTTGGCTGACAGTCGAAACAGGTGACAGAGCTGGGACTGACGTTGGGACCTGGGATTGCTGGGTCTGGATCTGCACGGATGGATGTGGTTGGATCTGAACCTGCTGTGGGGCCACAGTCTGTACCTGAGTTGGCTGGATCGTCTGTCCCTTGGGTGGGATCTGCAGATGTATAACCGGTTGAGCTTGGTTCTGTGCTGGAGCTAAAGGCGGCCCTTGTGCAAGGCTCTGGGGTGGGGGCTGAGCCACAGCTGGAGTTATGGTCGATTGTGTTCTGGGTGGCTGTGCTTCAGAGGTGACTGCTGGACTTGGAAGTGAAGGTGGAACCTGAGCTTCAGGGGAGGGGTGGGTTTCAACTGGAACTGGCGCTTGCCCGGTTTGAGTCTGTGCCGGCATCACAGTCTGAGCTGAACTGCTTGGAGGCTGAGCTGAGAGTGGAGGAGGGGCAGGCTTGGGCGAAGCAGGTGGAGGAGCTGGTGTTGGCTGTGTTGGCTGTGTTTGGGTCTGTGCAAGAGATGTTTGCTTCTGTTCTCCTGCAGCTGGGAAGATAAAAGCAAGACTCATATTCACAGCTGAAAAGAACAGCTCCTCTGCCCTAAAAACATTCATTACACAATACCCAGTGATCTGAAGCCTGAACCTTGTGTTTTTTTCAAAGAAATTATAATTTAGTTTTATAAAAACCTCTCGACTTAGCAGAGATTCTGGGTTGCATACTATTAAAATTCCTAAAAACAGAGGAGATAACATGACATCAAGACAAAGTGGAAACAATATACAAAAACCAAGGGACACCACATACCAAACGGCACAACACCAATCTATCCTAGAAGAAGCCAAGAGTCTAAAGATTAAACAAGCACCATGAGAAAGGATTCTTTTTCGGTTCCATCAGATGACCTTAGAGAGGACAGGAAACATGCCTACTGTGTTGAACTTTACAGGACACCCAAGAATGGTGAGAGGCAAGCAGTCTCCCAGATAGTCAATCTTAGGCTATCAATGACATTATAGCTGATAACCAACACCTTAAATTGTATCCAGGAGCTTACTGGTAACTAGCAGAGTTTGTATGGGTATTAGTTAGGTGTATCAAAGTGTGCCGATAGCTGCTTGCACCACAGCATTCTGGATCAGTTACATCTTGCAAGTGGTCTTCAAGGACAGCATCATGAAAAAAAAATGATCATGAGATAAGATTTTCAGTCCAGCTACCCCATCCAGAATTAACAACTGAAAACCATCTGCACTGGAACAGCGAAATATTCACAGCCACTTGGCCTTGTTGGAATGGAGCTGGAGCCTGTTCCTCCCCTTCCAGATCTGACAGACTCTTCTAGATGCTGGTTTCATGACCTCAACACCACCATCCTACACAGCTGAGTATCATCAGCGTACTGATGGCACCCAACCCTACGGAGGGCATCACTCAATGGTTTCATTTAAATGTGAAGCAAGAAGTCAAAGAGCATCAAAAAGAGACACCGTGAAAACCAGGAGCTTTCGTTCAGACCCTTTCCCAGTTGCCCACACTGATTAGAACCAGCCATGGAAACAGGAGAAAAAGCACTGCAATGTTTTGCCTCCCACTCCCAGAAGAACACCATGATCAATGATACTGGAAGCTGCTATGAGATCAAAAAAAATTAGGACAGTCATGTCACTCCTTTCCTGTTTCCACCAGAGGTAATCAGCAAATGTGATCAGTGCTGCCTTCTATGGTATGCTCTGGCCTGAAGCCTTACTGAAGTGCATTCAGAGTATCTGTTTCTTCCAGACCCTTCTGCAGCTGTAATCGGACCTTTTTCTTCACAAACCCCAACCAGGATAATTAAAAGTGTCCAGGGCAGTTAAATCCAGCAGCTGCATCTTGAGGAAGGGAATGCACCACTGCCTTTTTCAAGCCAGGCAGAACCTCCTAGTCTGAGGATAAATTAGCACCATATAGATTCATTCACATATTACTCTCCCCCAGAGGTTTTACCAGCCACAAGGGACGTGGATCTAACAAACAAGTGGCCGGGATTAACAATCATAAAGTTCCTGTCATGTTAATAAACAGGAGAGGTGAGATCACTGAATCCTAAGGCGGTCCACAAATCAGGGGAGAAGACCTTTCCAGAGCTATTAACATCAACTGGAACAAGCCCTGGATAAAGGAAGAAAAACATGAACTCTTCCTGTACCATGTACAGTCTGGTCTTAGTTTCTCACCCTATTTCCCTATGCCTCTCACCTCTTGGATAATAATATCTGCCTTATGTCAGTTGTCCTGCCCAATCTCTACTGCCTGACCGGGGAAATGAGGCGGGGTATAAATCCAAATAAATAAATAAATAAATCTAAAGCAGAGGTCTCCAACCTTGGCAATTTTAAGACTTGTGGACTTCAGCTCTCAGAATTCCTCAGCCAGTTGGCTGAGGAACTCTGGGAGCTGATGTCCACAAGTCTTAAAGTTGCCAAGGCTGGAGATCCCTGCTCTAAAGGCCCTGGAAAATCTTTAGCAACCTATCAGACATCATTTAGCAACCCTTCAGACATCATTAATCACAGCCACCTCCCCTGCTGCTTCTCACTAGGTTCAGGGCGGCCAGGTTCTCACACATTCATTACCAGTGTACACAGGGTAACTGCGAGGGTCAACCCAATTTCTGCCACTCCAGTTCTCACCATGAAAACACAAGCCATCTGTTTGTTAAGAGACCAGTTTGCTTCATTTGTATGCCTTCATGTCAAACAGTATCTTCCATTCAGTTGTGCTACACTCTTTTGGGTACCCCCTCAAAACTATTACTGCTGTGAGCTGAGACTCAACCTCTTGAACCCAGGTGGAAATGCACTGAATGAAGCCAAGACTGCATACACAAAGGCCTGTTCCGCTTCCACTAGAAAGCTGTCAAATCGTTCCTCCCACTCTTCCACAGGGCAACGTTCCATTCTTCTTCGACTCATATCTGAAACCTGCACTCCCCTAATTAAGAGTGCAATCTAGCACTGCAACCCGAAGTCCACCCAAGTGCTCCCAAAACAAAAATAGCAATAACAGCAAAAACTAATTATACTTCTGCCCAACAGTCATCCAGCTTTCTCCCAATCATCACCATGGGGGGAAAAAGCCCCTGAACATTTTAAAGCTTGTATCAAAATGCTGATTCCCCCCCCCCCCACCGTGCCTTTTTTTTTTGGGGGGGGGGGGAATGTTATACATAAAAAGTATACCTGATATTGAGGTGGAAACTGTCGTGGAAGTGGTGCTGGCTGCTGTAGCTGCTGTAGCTGCTGTAGCTAAGGGGGTGAACAGAAAGCGCTGAATGGTACCATTTGGCATAGCGGCTTGCATCAGTTGCTGACCTGGACCTGGGATTACCGTCACACCTTGCGGGATTAACTGCAACTGCCCAGTTGTTTGACCCTGACCCTGAATTACTACAGTTAATCCCTGACTGCCCCCCTAAGAGGAAGAAAGACAAAAAAATACAAAGCAAAAGTTAATGTCATTAAACGAGCCAAGGCTTCTTTATGTTCTGAAATGCAACACCATAAGAGTTAATATGGACATTGCAATCTGCATCATACAATATCGATGTTTTCCAAAAAAAAAAAAAAGAAAAGAAAAGAAAATTTCCTACCAATTGTCATAGCGTTAACCTGTGAAAATTTAAAACCGAGAGGAAACTTTGATATCATGACGTGAATCTCTTTTAACACCTCATGACTTGCGTTTCAAGCACCCAAATACACTGAGGAAATGCATACAGTATGCAAAAAGCAGAAAATTCAAACTAAAGAAGATGAAAAAATCTCTAAAATGAGGATAAAATTTATGAGCACTTCTGTAGTTTCCCTTTATAATAAATTTTATCACTTGAAAAGAGCTATAGGTTTTTATTTTAATAGAGTTTGTTCTAACAGCAGAGCTACAACAATTCCCCAAATCCCATTTTGCAGCTTCTGGAGATTCTGAAACTATGCTGGGGAAATTCAGTGGTATATCACTAAAAGGCAGAGTTGTTTCTGCCTCACACACTCCCTGATAAAGATCACTTATTGTGATCTTTTGCTCCTTATAGGAGTTCCCTTCTTCCAAATCACGACTGCTTACCTGTCCTTGTGTGAGCTGTGTGAGCTGCGCCATGGTAAGCTTCACCTGTCCCTGTTGAGGCCGAGGAGGATGTGGAGGAGTGGCTTGTGGCTGCAGATGCTGCGAAGGTATTCCTGCAGTTGTTGACACCTTTTGGCTGGCCGAAACTGTATTAGGACTAGACACAGCTGTTGACACAGGCTGACCTCTGATGATCTGGGTGACCACTTGTTGTGTTTGGCCTGCATTAACATATCACAAGATTTTACAATCCTTTGGCCAGTCACTCTTATTAAAAACTTAACCCACCCAATCATTAAAAAAAACCCTGCCTTTTTCTTCTTAAATAGTAAGATCCGTTAACCAGAAAAATCAACAGTACACTGTTCAACAGAATCAGAATTGGTTTCTTCAAAAGGGCTGAAAATAGTTTATACTGTCACACAGTTAATAATATTCTGATGAATTATATTTTTAACATACTGAATGCAATTGTTGATAGGACAGAATGTACAGAAATGTTCAATTTATTCTGACATTCCGAGAGGACTTAGGAATTGTGTATCTCAAACAGAACTTCCAATGCTGCATGGCAAATGTTTTTGAAACAGTAGAGACTTTTAATAACCTTCTGTGATTGATGTTAACTATTCAAAAAAAGAACAAAGATTGTACTACCATGAGTTCTTTGCCCAAACCTATGCATCAATTCTGATCCTGTTTGATTCAAACAGGAAAAACAAAATGCAACTGGCCATTTAACTTTTAGTACTGGTAAGAGTGACTGAATCTAAAGCTCTTAAGTGTTATCAATTATTTAAATACAAATCCTTCAACCTGAACAAGTTTGAGTAAGTGGGAATGATACCAAAGAAAATTCAAAATGGAGAAACAACTTGCACACATGGATATTTAAAAAAATAACCTACTGGTTGGAATAACACCTTGCTGTACTACTACAGGTGTTCGGATGATGGTCTTTCCTAGAGTTGACTGCTGAAGAGGTGTTCTTATGACCGTCATTCCAGGTCGAAGAGGTGTCCCAGACATTACCTGTACAAGTTACAAACAAGCTGTTCAACTTTTTCCTGCAAAGAGCAGCTATGTTCAAAAGTAACTTATATATATAGATTAGAAGTTATCTAAGGATACAAAACAAAGCTATGAAAATAAAATACTCTTCACAGAAGCCACAAGAAAGCTTTGTAAAAATCAAACTGGATTTTTTCTATTTAAACCTCTCTTCTTTTGTTCATACCCTAACACTTTTTTTTGCATATAGCTTCAATAGCAGCAGTAGCTGCACCATCTTTCCCCCAAAATGACCATCAGTTTATGAAAAAAAATGGCAAATGACATATTCTCAGACATTTCATATCTGAGTAAAGTAATCTACCCCAGATATCCTGATAGAGTAGTATCTGAATCATATGTCACCCAGAACTGCTGATCAGTATTGCCCTGGTTAACTAAAGCAACCAAAAAGACAGGATTTCAATGTACTACAGTCATGGATGGGTTTCTCCCGGTTTGCTGGTTACCCGCTTTGTGGACGCGCTGCATAGCTGTTGGATCAGAGTATTTTCAGAATACCATGAAGATTTTAAAAGCGATCCTGTGCAGCGCGCTTTTGACAGCCGAATCGGAAGCGCGTCCACAAAGCGGGTAACCAGCGAACCCCATCCCTGACTACAGTACTAATTAAAAGATGAAAACTGAAATCATCCCAAAGTTACTCAAACAGATCCTGTATTATCCCAATAGAAGAAAGAGTGAAGCTTACTTGTGAAGCACTTGTTGTACAAACAGTCCCTGTATTATTTGGCCTAATAGTTACAGTTGCTGTCCTTGGCTGGAATGAAGTAAATGTTTGTTGGTTTGCTCCAGTAGTTGATGGAATGATGCCCAACACTTTTTGCTGCACCTGAACTACGCCTATTGGGAAAGCAATTATTTATTAATTTAAAAGCTCCTGCCAAGACACAAGATAACAGACATATAACAGACATATTGTTTAAAATGCTACTCTGATGGACTTTTTTAAAAAAAGATTACAACTTTTTAAAAATTCATATTACAAATGACAAGGATTAGACTTGTGAATTAAATAATATTTTGGCTGAACAGGTCTATCCTGCATTTACAATGTTGAATATAGTGAATACAAACGTTTAATACTTTGGGGTTTTTTTTAATACCATCAACCACAGTATCCTTTTGGACAGGCTTTGGGGCTTGGGAGCAGAAGGCACTGTGTTACAACCTCTGTGGCCAGTTCTAGTCTGTGTTTTAGGAGAGGAGAGGTTGAGACCTAGACCCCTGCAACGTGGGATGCCCCAGAGTTCTCATCTCTCTTTTTAGACATCTACATTAAGCCGTTAAGGGAGATCATCAGTGTGATGTGTGGTGTCATCAGTATGCTGAGGATACCCAGTTATATATCTTCACCCCTAGCTGGACAAGAAATGCTATGGTGTTTCTGGTCAAGTGCTTGGAGTCTCCAAGGGTCTGAATGAGGAGGAACCAGCTTTGACTCAAACTTAGCAAGATGGAATGACTTGAATTTTTGGTTCTCTAGGCCCAGATGACTTTTTTATCTCTGTTTCTTTATGGGGTGGCATACGCCCCACCCCCCAGACTGAGTTGGTATGCAATCTGTATCTCTTAGGTTCATGGCTCCTACTTGAGGATCAGGTGGCAACCTTTTTTTTTGGGGGGGGGGGAGTGTGGAGGCATTTGCATCTGCTGTGCTATGCCCTTTCCTGGCCTGGGAGCCCTTCCTCACAGACAGGTTACTCATTGTAATGGACCATGGGACCATGAAGGAGAATTGTTGCCTAGGGAACAATCAAACAAGTGAGGGGAGGAGCCCATAGTCACTTAACAGTCATAGAAAGATACTCAGGAAGGACCTGACTTAACTGGTCAGACATTTAAAAGTGGTGGTGGGAATTTTTGCTTGCAAGATTCTGTTAATGCAGCCTTACAGTAAATTTAGCTCATATAGTCGTGTTTTCTGCCTGGTTTACCCAAGAGGGCTGACACTCATGTCTTGGTCACTTTGGATTACTGAAAAACCCACTAGATATAGCTGACTACCTTTGAAGACCGCACAACTAGTCCAGAATGCAGCGGCAGCACAGTGATGGATGCCTCTAGGTTTATTCTTTTAACACCTCTTTTGTGCAAACTTCCAGTTTCCTTCCAGGTGAATTTCAAGGTGCTGCTTATTATCTTTAAAAGTTCTATATGGCACAGGGCCAAATTACAACAAGTAACAGAATAACTGAGTTGGAAGGGATCTTGGAGGTCTTCTACTCCAACACTGTATTCAAGCAGGAGACCCTGTACCATTCCAGACAAGTGGCTGACCAGTCTCTTCTTAAAAGCCTCCAGTGATGGAGCACCCACAACTTCTGCAACTCCCTGCAGGACCCCTCTTCCTAAGGGCAACTACCCATCCTGCCAATTCAGATAGTGTGGGCACACTCCCAGTCTCTTCTCTTAAACATTGCTATCTTGTGGGATCAAGAAGTGTGCCTTTTCTAGGGCAGCCCGTCCTATAAATTGACTTCCCCTTGAAGTTCAGCAGGGCTCTCTACCACCTAGCTTTTCAAAAAGCATTAAAGACCTGATCTTAACCCTAAGATAGATGAGAGGATTTAACTGAGGGACTTTAGTACCAGGTTTTTAAAATTTATGGTATTAGAATTATGTGTATTAAGTTGTTTTATTATTGATGAAATTTTAATTGTGATGGGGAGGCACCCAGAGTTTGACATAAGACATAAATGTTACAAATAAATAAATAAATGGTACAAATAAATAAATATAATAGACAATAGCTAAACTTTTTTCATTTATGTTTAAAGATAATAATATTAAATATAGTAAACGTCATTATTTTCCAGTAGTACGTGTAATAACAAACACCTTGTCAAATTAAAAAATTGAAACTTGGGCCTTTAGTCTGCTACTGCCTTTCTTTAATGTCTACCACTGATAAGCCATACCGACATTGATTTTAAACACTATGTTACTCAATTCAGACTGTGAAAGACAACTGCATGGGAATTTATAGATGCCAATGTGAACAAATGCCAGTCAGATAAATTAAAACAGAGATCACGAACAAATCCCAAGTAACCTTATCTAAAGAAAGGTCATAGATAATTTACTAGGAAACCCCCAATAAAAAAAAAAGAATTCAGTTTTTCATGACATTTTCCTACCTCCTTGCGTAGCTGGCACATTAACAGCAACTATTTTGCTATTTGCAGGAAGAGGCAGCTTTGTAATCACTTTGCCCGCCATGGTTACTGGACTGCTGGAAATCTGGAAAGTCTGACCACTGCTAGATATGGTGGTTGCTGATGTAGCAGCTGTGCTGGTGGCTAATAAACCAGAAAGTGGGGCCAAAAACAAAACAAAACAAAATCCCAATGTACATGTGTAGATTTCGTTTGACAGTTAACTCACATCAATAAATCAATCAATAGCAACAACGTTTCTATTTCACTCTTCTGCCCAGATGACAGCATGATTATATAGTGCAGCTGCATTCACTTGGACTTTTAAATACACAGCCTTCATTAAAGAAAGGCTAAAGAATCTTTTTTTTAATTAGAGTTGGAGGGCAAGACTAAGTTTTATAAAATTAGGGCTGTGGTAATGCATTAAAACATTTTCAACGTTTATTACATTGATTGAGAAGGGAGGCTGGGTATAAATCTAATAAACATAAACATTTAAATTAATTTAGAGGCTCCTCACTCTAAGATTTTGTGGCAAGTCAAAACTGATAAATAAACTAACAGCTGGTTGAAGCTTACGAATGCAAAAGAAGATAGCTTTCCCTCAAATAATTTTCTCCACAAATGGAGGCAGGCTCATCTTATAATTCTTCCAGAATTCAATAATAGAGGAAGATATAATAGAAAGCAGGCAACTGTGCAGGAGAAAATAACTGGTGACAGCCAGTTTGATGTTGTGGTTAAGGTTCTGGCCTAGAAACCAGGAGACTGTGAGTTCTAGTCCCAGCTTAGCCATGAAAGCTGGCTGGGTGACTTTAGGCCAGTCATTCTCTCTCAGCCCAATCCTTCTAATAGGGTGCTTATTCTGGGGAATATAGGAGTGAGTATTAGCTATGTTTGTTAGGTTGAGTTACTTAATAAGGCAGAAGGAAGGTAAAGCTTGAAAAAGATGAAAGCGTCGCCTTACTTCAAGGGAATGAGACAAGCACATCATCCCTACCTTCCTTTTGTTCTCTGCTGTTTGCAAAGGATGAGTCTGCAAGGAGAGGCGTCTCTATCCTTTTTCTATCCCTACAGAATCTCCATTACAGACTTTCACCCACAACACAGGTTGGAAGGAGGAAAGAATGCGATGCCTGATGACTTGTAACAGGAGGTACTGAAGTCAGTGGGGCTTACAACACAGAATCAGCACACACAACCATTCCTTGTGGTTTGTTGGCTAGCACAAAGAATGTATTTCCTTGTTGCAAAAAGGGGGGGGAGGGGAAATCCCAAGGATTTGTTTCCATGGTTTATATCCCAGTTTAATGGAAGAAACTAGGCTACACACACACACACACACACACACACACACACACACGTTTTCTGAGGTTTTCGTGGGTTTTTGTATGCAAGTCTTTGGTTATTTGGGTTTTCTCCCGTGTAAAATTGGAAGTATCTTGGCGACGTTTCAACGAGGTCACACTCGTCATCTTCAGGCTGGTACCTCAGGCTGGTCT
>JANHGC010001574.1:67387-89020 GCA_027560395.1 Boaedon fuliginosus
GCTTCGTGCCTCTTGCTCCCAGAAGCACGAAGCGGAAGGTACCTTGAAGACCAGCCTGAGGTACCAGTCTGAAGATGACGAGTGTGACCTCGTCGAAATGTCACCAAGATACTTCCAATTTTACATGGGAGAAAACCCGAATAACCAAAGACTTACTTACATACACACACACACACATACCCTCAGCATCCAGCCCTTGAATTAAAACCATCACAGAGATTCAGTTGCATGTTTGCTGAGCTCAGAATTCTACTAAGAACTTCCTTTCAAGAATGTGTACAGGGTTAGGATTAGGGTTGAAAAAAGTGACTTGTGATCTCACACAGTTGCAGTAGGCCTGCGTGATCACATGAATCCAGGCACTTGGCAACTGGTTTGCATTTATGACAATTGCACTGTCATGTAATCTTCCCAGTTGGTTTCCGACAAGAAAAATCAGTGGCAGAAGCCAGATTCACTTAATGACCACGATTCACTTAGCAAATATATCTCAGCGTGATCCATCAAAGGCAATTTTTAAGCTTCCCAGTTGGCTTCTGACCAGCAAAGTCAGCGGGGGAAGCCAGATTCACTTAATGACCACACGACTGACTTAACAAGTGAGTCTCAGCTTCATCCAACAAAGGCAATTTTTAATCTCTTGTAAGCAGTACCCAAATATATCATGCTGCCAAAATGCACTGCACAATTGCAGAATCTGTTTTCGGAAGAACATTCTAATTAGGCTTAATAATTCCAGGATGCAGCCTGCACTAATCACACAATTGTCTTCAGGAGAGTTGGCATGATGATTCTGCTTTTCAGCTGACCTCTCCAGGAGAAGCTGTGCATAAGGAACTTTCTGAGCTGCACTGTTCAGGTAATGGCAATGCCAGGTTATACAAACGGCAGCTCTGCAAAACTATCTCTTAGCTGTAGCCCTCTCAGCAGCTCCCCATAATTCCAAAGACCATAGCTGGCACCCATGGTATAAGTAAGCTCCAATATCATAAATAAAACCTTGTTACTACAGACCGAAGTTAAGACAACCCACAAGAGAGTATATTTTAACTAAGTCCTTTACCTGTTGAAGGCTGGCCTTGTTTAACCCAGGTAGCAAACGTTTGGTGGAAATTCTTGTTCTGCTGGAATGTTACTGTAGCTGGAGATCCCATTTTGGTGGCCAGCACTACTTTGGCTCCACTGGGCATGGAGCGTGGTAATGGGCCCACTACAACTTTCTGAGGAGTGGAGACTGTGGTCACAGCACTGCTAGTTGTAGTAGCTGTAGCAGCTCCACACACGACAGGCACCTGCTTCTGTTGTTCCAGTCGCTTCTAAGAGAGTTAAACATCATGATATGACAAAGAACAGCTTCCATTCATCCATGCAACTGTATCACCATTCTTATCCCAAAATAAAAAGGTGGACGACATTTGTAATTAAGGGCTGTACAGGGAAGAGGGACAAGAAAAGCAAGTTCATATCACGCATATGGGGAAAATGTAGTATTTTTCTATTTTGGCAATCGTACCAGACATGGTCCCAAGAATAAGAAAAAACAGATTTGAGATCTGGCTTAGAAGTTGCCCATCCCTTATATAGACCAGGCAAATTAAGGCTGAATTTCATTCAAATTTTTTGGAACCAAGCACTAGTATCAACATTGTTAACTCTCAAGACTTTTTTTCCTGCTGTTTTCAAAATGGACTGTGATTAATGTTTGTATGTATGTATATGTGTACGCGTGTGTGTGCATGTATGGTTATATATTTATTTTCCTTCCAGAGTAGCAGCAGAATTTCATTTTTCAATGTGTGCCAGTGTGTTTACCAAAAAAAGTGACAATAAAGGTTGTCTTATCAAATAAAGCTGGATAACGATGTAAATATGCAAATACAACTGTGTAAATGTGCAAAAGATAATCTCACTTATATAATCCTTTAGGATATTCCACTAATTTGAGATAAAATATTTTATAAAGAAAAGGCCAGCTATAATGGACAGTTAGCCACTACCAAGTTTCAAACATTAGAATACAGAAGCTGTTATCCACAAATCCTGACCATATGAAACCTGCTACAGTGTAATATAGCAGCTAAGAAAGTGACCTACAAAGAATAGCTCCTTCTTAGGTTAGCAGCATTTCCGTAACTTGCCACTTTGAAACTCAAATTTTTGTAGCATCGCTGAAGAGTGCTTTAGGATGGCACTCATGAAAAGCAGTAAATATTTCCATACGTTAATTAATTCTGGCCCGCCTGAGATCATAGATTCCCTAGTCGTGGTTTTTGCCATAGGATCCCCAAACCTTTAAAGCAAATTTTCAGCAGCAGTCGAGAGTTGTTCAAGTAGGGAGTCCCTGGCCAATATTTGAGAAGCTCCTCATACAATTCCTGCTTCTCTTCCTCTTGTATCCACTTCCCCACTCACCACTTGTAAGAAAAAGCACTGGCACCAATTTTTTGGTAGCTTTCTAAGGAAGAATGTGTGAGGAAAGAAGCCCTCAGATGACTTTTCAGATTCTATATCTGGGGTCCCCTTTTTCACTGACTGGCAGCATTCAGTTCCGATGGCACCTTTTACTTGAGAGAATTCCTCCACAGAACATCCAATTCACCAGATTCTACAACATGGCAGCTCTGGATCCAACCCATTGTAATATGCAGTGCTTGGAACACTCTATGAAGTCTTTGACAGTGAAAGTAAAATATTTAAGTATTCAATCAGGGATGGGTTTTTTTAAGTATCAAAGTCAGATTCTTGGGGGGGGAAATCCTCTTATTTGATACATTTTTAAGACAACAGGGCCTGCAGCTATTAAGTAAAATTTTAATTGGGCAATATTATTTTATGGCATACTACAGGCACTTTGGATAACGCAGCAATTCTAGATAACTGAGATGACAAGAGACTTTATCTTGAACAACTATTTGTAAGCCACCTAGAATCGCTGTAAGTGACTATAAACATTCTGTAAAATAAATGAAATAAACATATGGATCCAGAAGTTAACACAGTCCTCTGTGCTATTAATCTAGTGCAGAGATGTCCAACCTTGGCAAATTTAAGACTTGTGGACTTCAATTCCCAGAATTCTGAGAGTTGAAGTCCACAAGTTGCCAAGTTTGGACACCTCTGATCTAGTGGATGCACTATCACTATCAGGCTAGGGAAAACTGCCACAGAGATTCCAGAAGGGAGAGTTTAGTAAATGGTGAACACCTCCATGAGGGAAAAGCATTCCATTCTCAGTAGGAAAAACATGATATGCTCCCTCTTAAAGAAGCCATCACTTGATCCTTAGAGAACATTTCTGGGAATATGCATACAGCTGCAGTGACTTCTAAAATGAAATGGGTCCTCTGAATCTCTTTCAGACAGGATTCAGGCTCAGATATGGAGCAGAAATAGCAAAGCTCGTCCCAGTCTGTATGGGATGAAGTTGCATCAAGAAACAAACAATAGCCCTGATCCCAACTGGACAAGAAAAGTAGCAATGCTCGTGACCTGATGTCTACATAGATATGGGTAAAAAAAAAACTGTTTCAGACTCCACCCTAGCAAAATGTAGTGGCTGTGTATTAGGAAGCTAACAATACAGAAATTAGTTCTCAATGGAGGTTGTGCTACCTCAGACAAAGCTAACTTGCAGTCTGAGGTGTTTTCGTGATCCCCCCAGTAGTAGATAATAGCTAGGACTTTTACATAATTGTATTTGATGCATCAACTGTGGCCATTCTTAATTGTGCCTCCTTAATTAAACGTTGGTATGAAATAGCATGTCTGCTAGAGAAGTAAGGACTGAACACTTTCCTAGGGTGTTTAAAAGAACTTTTTTTATGTCCTTGTCAATAAAGCAGATGAAAAGAGGATGTTCTAATTAATCTTTTTTTCTCCCATTTTGCTTTTGCTATTATTGCTTGTTTTGCTCATGAATGCCAAATCCAGCAAGATGTGTTCTGTTTAATTTTGTATTAATACATAACCTGACTTGGGTGGGCATTTCATTTGGAAAAGCAAAATGGACATAACATAAAGAACCAATGACAATTAAGAGAAAAGGCAACTGTTAAAAAGAATTTTACCATGTTTCTCCGACAATAAGACTGAGTCTTATTTTCTTTTAGACTTGAAAATAAGTAGGCTTATTTTCAAGGAGGGTCTTGCTTTTTTTATGGGAGGAGAAAAATGCACCGTTGGACTCAGAAGCCAGGGATCCTGCAGGCAGCCCGGGCACATAAAGGCCGCAAAAATCCCCGAGCTTATTTTTGAGGTAGGGGTAATACTATGCCCACTCCCAAAAAATTAGAGTTGGGCTTATCATTGGGGTGGGTCGTGTTTTCTGAGAAACAGGGTAGGAAAATGACAGAGTTAATTACCAGACAGATGTCAGCCTTGGGTGTATGTCTCATTCACAGCAGATTAATTCTATATCAAAGGTTATATAAATATATCGAAGAACCCCATTTCCATTCCAACATGGAAGTGTTTCTGATTGCATACTTGGTAGAATGCCAAAAGTTATATTCACCAGACCCTGCCAAATTAGATATTCTGTCAACATCTACCTTAATAGCTTTGCAACAGAAATTTGGAGAGGCATACAATCCTGCCGAAAAGCCTCCACATGAAGTATAATGTAAGCAAGTATAACAAATGTCAAAAATCTGAAGTACAATTTAGCTTCCTACTAGGGAGTTTCATATATTTTTACTCATAAGAAAATGTTCAAGACACACACACTTCCATGTAATTTGCTAATTGTACATAAATGCAAACTTTAACAGGTGGGACTTCTAAAAGGCTACCCCACCTGTTGGGCAGCCAATCGTTGCTGTTTGAGTTGAGCCTCCATTTGAGCCTTGAACTCCTCTGCCTTCTTCTGTTCACTAACCTTAGCCTGTTGTTCAACTGCCTGGGCCTTTTCCTTCTCCACCCTGCAAAAAAGAAGTATAGAAAATACCAAGCATTATCAAAGAATTACAATTTTTATATCAAGAGAACTAATTTCCAAGCTATTAGTATAGTGCATCTTAAATTCCTGATATCTTCAAATGTCAACATGATCTAACCTTATGTAAACTATTCTTCCTTTTGAAATATTTTATGAATGCCCTTAAACCTGATCCTCTGCAAGTCTAGAGGAAACTTGGAAAAGTCCCTGCTGGGAGGGGGAAAAAAGGAATGTCTCATTACATTTTCCCTATGTAGCCCACAGTTGCTCTTCCTACACCATTCCTATCACAAGAGAATTGGAGAATTCCATTCATATCCTTTAAAACCAACTGCTGACCAACTCTGAATTTAATTCAAGACATTGCTTACAATAGCTGATTTGCCTGCAGCATTGGCTGAACTACTTTATGTCCAGATGAAACAGTTACCCAGATGAAACAATGGATGATATATCTTTAGTAAGTGAAGTAGGGGCTTAAAGCTTGAAGGATCATAAAAGGCTCAGAAGAAAGGTGCCCAAACTGAGACAGGGGACGGCAATCCAATGCATCAATTCTGATTAGCACCAGATAATACTGTTATTATGGTAGGACTTATGGAACTCATTGCACGACAAATATGGAAGGGACTTTATTGCCTTGTGCTAAAATAAGCCTGGCAACTCCTAAAAGATGCACAAGGAAATGAAGGCAAAGAAAGTCATAGGATATAAAGCGACAAAATGCTATCATTATTTATTTATTATATTTATATGATGCCCATTCCATTAATAAGGCAAATTTTGATCTCATGATGAGATACATGGAAAGGGTAGGGATACTGAAATTTGGCAAGTTTCCACTTTTCAAAATTTATATTTTCTTGAGTACAAACAAGTTAAAAAAAGGAAACCTGGAAAAACTAAACTAGATTTTGGACCTGAGTAGAATTTTCACAAAGCTTGTGAAAGAAAGGATATACAAAAGAAATTCCATTATAACTATGCAAAAGAATGAACAGAAATGAAGAAATAGGAAACCAAAGTGACTGTATAATTATATTAACTGGAATCGATTTAACAGCCTCAACAGCTATTTTTTTTTAGCCTTACATTCACTAAAATGAAGAAATGATTATCAAGAAGGGTATTTTTTCCTGTTTGTATTTCCTGAACTGCACTTACAGTTCTGTGATGTTTCTGAGGTTTCAGGTCGTTTGTTAAAACCAGCTGGCATAACTCAACTGCATTCAAATACTTGCCTCAGTATAGCTAGAACAGGTTTAAGTTGCCACCCTACCTTTCAGAAAATGCTTTGATCTCCCATAATTCCAACTCCTCCTCTGCCACCCAAGTTTCAATGATGACTGGTCCTGTTTGCTTTGGTGTTTCTGGCCTTTTGGGCCTCAAAGCACTCGATCTGAGACCCTTCCTCTGAGGGGTTGGTGTTTCTGACAAAAAAGCAACAACAATCAATTCTCAGTTAAATATATGTATGAACATAGGTGATGTTCATCCCCCTAGGTTATTTGTGTATTTTATACATATTTACCTTTGGGGGCCTCTGGAACGCCAATAGGACAAATAATTTTCCGTATACAGTACTCTGATCGAATTCCATATGGTCCAACATCTCTCCGTTTGATTATTTCAGTTGTTGTAATTTCCATTTCTGTTGTTTCTAGAAATATATTTGCAGATTCATTCATCAATGTAAAAAGACATTACCACAAATGTTTGCTGAAATTCTGGAGTTTTGGTTTAAAAGCTGCACATAGTTTGTTTTAACATATGTGCAGACCCCCCCCCCCAAAAAAAACCCTCTATTGGTACTTCACATTTAACCTCCATTATTGATTAAGAAAAGTTTTAATCAATTGTGCAGTATGTCAGGATACTCTTTAACATTTTGTAACTTCAAGCTTAAGTTACTGATTAGGTGAACCTCATAATGAAAGTGAAATAAGTACAGAAATATGACTAATATTACTGGATTTTATGTGTAGTCCTCAACTTATAACCATTTGTTTAGTGACCATTCAAAGTTACAACAGCACTGAAGAGAGTGATTTATGACAGTTTTTCACACTTCTGTTACAACATCCCATGATCACATGATCAAAATTTGGGCCCTTGGCAATGCCATGTATTTATAACAGTTGTCCTGTCCTGGGGTCATGTGATCACCATGCAGGCTTCCAACAAGCAATGTCAATTGTGGGGGGGGGACACACCAGATTTGCTTAACAACTGAATGGTTCACTTAACTGTGGCAAAAAGGTCATAAAATGAGATATAAATCATTTAACAACTGCCTTAGCAAGAGAAATGGTGGCTCAATGGTGGTTGTAAGTCTTATATTTATTTGATGAAAATAGTTGCATGTTTTCAACCTAAGATCCTTAACATAATATGCAGAATAGATGTAATTTTAAATAATAATTAATTAAAGAGTAGCAGAACAGACAAAAAAGAAGTCTACTGCAATTTCTAACTGCAAAACATTAAAATGAATGAGAAACGGAAATGTCTTTTCTACCAGCCAGAAAATGAGTAACTCATTGACTAATTCAGAACTCTGCCTTCTATGGCCCTTGAACCAACTTCAAAACCCTTTCGTAAAGCAAATAGTTGAGATCTGTGTCAGAAGGAATCTATAGTAGCCTGCTGCATTTGGAGGCAAGAAAACATCTGCACAGAAGTAGAGAAAAAAGGGAAATGCCTTTTAATATTGTCATGCCCAAACAAATTCTGGTCCGGAAAAGTTCAGTAACAATGATCAAGACTTAATCCAAAACTCTGGGATATTCTCCCTCAGTATCTTCTTGCAAATGTTAAGCAGTGCAGGTTTATCAATTAAATGACTAATATATTAAAAATGAATCCACATTAAACAGTATTTTCTTAGAAGAAGTCTATACAAGTGGAGGCTTACAATTAATTAATTAATTAATTAATTAATTAAAACTTTATGACCCTTCTCTACAAGGTGACTCTTGGGCAGCTTACAAGTTATAAAAGAAGTTAAAAAATAATTAAAAAATTAAAAACTACACAGAATAAAGTATTATTAAAAACTGTACTAAAACCAAAACTAAAGATAGATTTAACTGGTTTTGCACTGTTTTTTACACTGTCTTTTCTTTAAAAATTATTCTGCGGATCGATTTTTAAACTGACATTGTCTTGTATATTCTGAAACTCGAAATCGACAAAGATGCTTATGATATTTCTGACTGTAACAAAGTTATTCTTCAGTTCTCAACCACTTACCTTGGCCCGCTTGGCCACAAAACCAGGCCTTTAGGGCCTTACAGAAAACCAATAGGGACAGAGCATGTCTAATCTCCAGGGAATTATGTTATGCTGAAATCCCAATATTGATGCAATACTGAAGGAATGAAAGACTTAATAAAAAATAAGCCAGACCAGCTAAAATTCAAGTTACAGATTATATTTATATTCAGATATGAAGTCCTAATAAGCAATGCTTTAGGGAAATGAGTATCAACAGCGTGGCTCTTCTTCCCTCCTGTTTGCCCAGTAACAAAGGTAGCTCCCAGGACCGTTAAACGAGCATTATTATAATATTCCAACAAGTAAAGAGGCAGCTCTTTACAAACCAGCAATGCAAACCAGTTTGCTGTTTTAGTTTATAGGAAGTATTTTAACCAGTTCCTCCAAATTAGATATCACAGAAAACCCATGGTTAAATGAACTGTGTTATCTTTTGTGCTCGAGTTTGGTTTCTAATACCAGGGAATGGTTTCCTCTGAAACCAATGTCAGCGTGCTTGGAATTTTCTGTTCAACAGAATCCAGGTATGATGTAGCAAGATATGAGTGCGCCAGTAGTCAGCATTTCTGGGTATCTTCTTTTTAATAAATATCTTCCTACTTAACAACATCCAACTTCCTTGCTATATAAATTTTTTTTAGTCTGTATTTAGTAGTATGACCACAATTTCCTGTTAAATCATGGACTGAAATTAGTTTAAGTTTCATTCATATTCATCCCAGTATGATGTATCAGGTGGGAACAGAAAGCATAATATAAATATAAATAAACCCAAAACAGAATTTCAAAATAATAATTGATTTCAGAGTTCTAGTTCTCATAATATATTACGCATTTTGAAAAACTATTTAATTATCCAGATTTTTGAAAGTCAACTCTACCTGTCCGTGTAGTTCCTCCTCCTGGTGGAGGTTTGGCAGCCATGTCATCCCACTTTAGGCATGCCCAGAGTAACCTCAACATGAGGCTTACCCCTGCCAAAGATTTTACAGTCTGAAGTCGGTACCTGGAAAAAACCCCAAAAGAAATTCATTGGCTGGCCATCTTCAATATCCTAAAAGAAACAGCCATAGATCTTCTGAGATAAAATTAACGTTTTTCTTTCAATCATACTTAAAAATGTACTTGACGGGGGAAATAAGGCAGGATATAAATCTAATAAAAATAAAATAAATAAAAAATACTTTCACATACAGAAACATACATAGTATAAGCAGCGATTAGACAGTCCTTGACTTACAACCATTCATTTAGTGACCATTTGAAGTTACAATGGCACTGAAAAATGTGGTATATGACCATTTTTCACATGACCATTGCAGCACCCCATGGTCATGTGATTAACATTTGGATGCTAAGTACAAGGAATATACAAGGAATATTATATTTATAATAGCTGCAGCATCCCTGGCTCATGTAATCACCTTTAGTGCCCTTTGACAAGCAAAGTAAATTGGGAAGCCGGATCCACTTTACAACCGTGCTACTCATTTAGCAACTGCAATGATTCACTTAACAATGGTGGCAAGAAAGGTTGTAAAACCGAGTGAAACTCACTTAACTGTCTTACTTAGCAACATAAATTTTGGGCTCAATTGTTGTAAATTGAGCATTACCTGTATGCTCAATTTACACGTGATCTATGCTATCACATGTTGAATTCTCCTTATTTAAATGCCAAGTTTCAGAATATTTCTAGAATGGTGGATCAACTAATTATAGTTTTACAGTCTTAAATATTTACTGTAACCAAATTAATATGGGATTGGATGTTTCTGTCATGGCTTTGATATGCTAACCAAAGAACTCATGAAAAAAACATTATTTTGCAATGGCAATTTGAAAATTATTTCTAGTATTGGTAAAATTTCTAGTATTGGTAAACTCTAAATAATACTAGTGGCATGTATTAGAACATGAACTGTGATTTTGAAAGCTCTCAAACTCTTGGTTGCTGTTAAAATGAAATTTATCAAGCAAAACCTTGTTTAATAACATAAAGCAAACTTACTACACAAAGCCTTTTGTCTAGCCATAGCCATGTAGCCCTCCCTGGTTTCATACCACATATCCCAGCCACAGGACTAATCATGAAAGGAGTAGGAATAATTCGATACCATAGAACTAAAGATCAGAGTTTTCCACCCATCCTTTTGGATAATCTTAAAATAATAAATGTTTGCAGTGTTCAATTCTTTAGGCTGCATTCATTTTAAGACGCTCAAAAGAATGGGATTCCAGGATATTTCTACTTTCTAGTTTTTTGTCTCAGTGGGTACTTTTCAGCATATTTACAGTCCATACCCTCTCTCTGCAAACTCTCTTCTTTCATCATCACTACACATGTCATATGCAGAAAACTGCCCAATTTGCATTAGGTACAAGGTTCCCTACTCCAATACTATTCCATATTCCTGACTGAGAAGCAGCTAATAAATCTTTCTTTCTAAATACACATACAAGGAATATTATTCTCCTGTTAAGAACAGATCCAGTATCTTAGGGACAAAATCATAAACGATTAAGATTTTTAAGTGATGACAATTAAAGTACTGGATTATAATATATTCACAACATGTGCACAACAAAATCTTCTCCCACTCAGTGTTATTATTATTTTTTAACATTGTTATAACAATGTACCTCCAAGTGATACCAAAGGTTGGTCTTGGGGATGGATAAGGCCAGATGTCCAAAGCAGGCTTAGCGGTATAGTTGAAACAAGGAACTTCTCTAATCCCTCCTTTTCTTGCCAGCTTCTTCAAGTCATCGCTGGGTAAAACAAATATGCTCTTTTTGCTGCTTTTAGTAACAAACTTTCTATAAGATGGCAATGCTGTCCCAGAACGAGTTTTTTTAGGTCTTGAAAATTTCATTAGTTTCACTTTGTCCCTTGTGGAATATTCCTTGCTGACTGTCATAGAAGTCACCAATGTTCCACTTGGGGTTGTCAAGGAATCAGTCACTGTCGTCGTAACCACGGTTTTACTATGCTCTTTTACAGAAATAACATCGGTACTACTGTCGGTGGTGGGAGTGGTAAGCTTTGTTACAGTGGTGGTGGTTGTGGTTGTTATGGTGGATACAGAACAATTTTCAGTTGATGACACCATACGTTCTTTATCCTCCTTGACTGCTGAAAGCTCTGACACTTTATAAACAGTTTTTGATTCCGTAGAAATGGTGGATGTGGTGGTCACTTCTGTCACAACCGCTTTCGCTGCATTCTCTCCATTGATGTTTTTAACTCTGTGTGTCTGCAGTCCATTTTGATCAGCAAAGTCATTACTCAAACTAGACTCTTCGCATGAAATCACAGGCGAGAGGGCAGCCTTCTTCTTAATACACAATGACTCAATCTCCATGCCTTCTGTTTCACTACTTCTACTGTTCTCGTTACAGGAATGGACAGCTGGGAGGGATGCATCATCAACCAGACTAGATCTTTCAGAAGAACACGGCTTCCATCCACTGTCTTGAGCAGACCGAGATGTATCCTCCTGAGGTAAAACACCGCCTCTAGGATCACAGTCAGGATCCACAGAACTCCGTACAGAAAACTCATTGTCTGAATTTTTTCTCTCATCCACATCTTCCACAGCAATATCGCCATTCATAAATGGTTTTACAGATTCATTAGAGGGAAATGATTTGCCTAGCAGATTGTTTTTATTAATATTATTGACTTTAGAGTCAAGGTTACTCTCGGCTTCTCTTTTTAAGCATTCTTCATTTGGTAATAGTTTAAAATCAGCATCTTTTCCATTCATCTGATATGTTGCTGACTTTCCTCCGTCCATCTGGACATCGTGTTCTCCATTTTTATTATTGTTTTTATCAGCAATGCTCTTAATCTGATCGATGCACTTGCTTATGGTAGTTGGAGGATCACACTTTGCCTGCTCTAGCTTTTCACCATTTGTTTCAGCAATTTTACAGTGTGTAATTTCATCAATGATGTTTTCTCCTATCATGTCAGGAATCTGGGCTTCAAATGCCTTCTCTGAAATAAGCTCAGTACGTAATGATTTTAGGCCTTCAAGCGCTTGCTTGGGATTTAATGCAATCTTTGGTTCAGATGCATCTTCATTGCTTTTCGGTAGACTTGCATTTGTGTTATTTGCTGCATGATGATCCTCTAAATTACAAGCTTCTACAGAATCACAGCCCTGTTTTTCAATTTTTAAGGTTTCATTTCCTTTTTTAATGAAAGATGCAGTGTCTTTTTCACAGTTCTGTTCAATTCCCTCTGGCTGCATATTACGTTCACAATTAGGCCCTGTGATTTCCTCTGAACTTTTTTCATTGTCCTCTAACACGCTGCATTTAGTTGATTCTTTATTGTCTATTGCTTGAGAATGTTCCATGGTTGAATTATCACCCTCCTTATTCAGCACTTTATTTTTTTCCGTATCCACTGGTTCAGAAGCATTTCCATGAGCATTTGCCGCTATCAAACATTGAGAATCCGAGCACTGATCTGAAATGAGGTCTGATTCTTCATCTAAAAGTCTATTCAAGCAAGACAAGGATTGGACTGATTCACTGGTTTTATTCAAGTGGAGGTTGTTAGGTGACAAACAGTCTTTAACAGGATCTTCAGATTGCTTTGTGCCTGAAATATGGGCTCTCTTTTCATCTGTTACTGCCTTAGCTAATGGTAGATCATCTGTATTCTTTTGTGGACTTAGAGATTTACAATCTGAGGAACTGGAAGCAGCTTTAAGCTTAATTCTTTCCAATCGCTGCTTTTCCTCTAGGGTAAACTGTTTTACTCTTCTTTCAAGTAGTCCATCTAATTTTGATGTTTTCACTTTCCTTTTGTAATATGTCCTTAAGTGAAAACCTTCACTAACATTTATTAAATCTGCACTGATTGGAGTTTCTTCACATTTGGGGGAAGTATCAATTTTCGCTTCATCTACTTCCATAGGTTCTTCCTTGATGTCTTTATCATTTTCACAGATTCCTTTTTCATCTTTAAAAAAATAATGTTTAATCAGTAGGACACTTTATTAGTTAACACATATACTAATAAACCCAAGTCAGAGTTGCCCAACCAGGGCAGCTTCCAATTATATAACTGACTCCCATCATTTTGTACAGCAGGGATGGGGAATGATGACCCCTTTACGACCTATGGCTGACTCAGGAATTCTGAAAGTCGCAAGTTCACAGGTCATAAACAGGCCATTTTCCCTATCCCTGATGTATAGCATCAACAATAGCTATTAGCACTTAAGACTTAATACAGTTTCATAGTTCTTTTACAGTGCTCCCTAAGCAGTTTACAAAGTCAGCATATTGGCCCCCCAACAATCTGGGTCCTCATTTTACTGACCTCGGAAGGATGGAGGGCTGAGTCAACCTTGAGTCTGGTGAGATTCGAACTGCCGACAGCCGGCAGTTAGCAGAAGTAGCCTGCAGTACTGAATTCTAACCACTGCACCTCCACAGCTCATAGTCAAACTAGGCAGAGAATCCTGGAAGTCCAAAATCCCCCATTCGGAATGAATTCAGACCGAGGAAGGCTAATCTAAATTGTGACTGATTACATATTCTTTTGCAACAATATAGGCAGGCATATGGAATAAAGCACTGTTTCTACCATGAATAATTATTTTCTCTAGATTGTCTTCAAGTAAAGGTTGCACACATAAACATTTCGCTCAACCATGAAAGATTAGATGTTTATTAAAACCGATAAAAGTGCTTATTACCTTCCTTTGCTTGATCTGACTTTTCAAAATGTCGTTCAATTTCACTTTTTTCTTCATTTAATTCATTTTCTTCCTTGGGTTGACTTTTCTTCATGGTCTCAGAAAGTTCCGTTACTTTTTGGTCCTTTTTGTGTGGTTCATGGAAGCTCTTTATTCTATCTTTCAAAGAACAGTGCTCCACTTTTACTTTTGCTGGATTTTTCCTTTTATCCAATTCGTGCTGTTGTTCTGTGATAGCCGCAGTGTTGTTCTTTGCTGATAAAAAATACACAGACACTCATATGTTTTTGGTCACTTTGTCAGTATAAGCCTCTTACAGAGGCATATACTTTCAAAAGACTTATTCCAAGCCTACTATATTCAGAAACAGGACTACAGCAATTATAGTAGAGCACTTTATTCCCCCCCCCCAATTTCTTGTATTTCTATACCATTTCTTCTATAAAAATGCTACTAATTATGAGATCATACAAAATCTGACCATAAGATCCAACAGGATCTTAACAGAGGAAATTGACTAAACCTGACCAACAAAAGTATTAAAAGCTATTATCTATTGCCACATAATAAAAACAGGTAGTTATTTCTGTATCAATAACAACTAGAAAATGACAATGTTATAACAAGCTTAACAATTTTGTTTGCAAAAAGAGATTCTGATCTTGTAGTGCCTCTCACTAGGAAAAGCAGGTGATTTTGTCCCTTCTCTTTCTGCTGCAATGCTCTCTTTCGTACCATACCAAAAGCCCCCCTAACCTTCCAGAAAAGATTTTCTGATCACATCAGAAAATTTGTCAGAGTCTGCTCTATATAGCTTTGAATCTATTACACTGGGGTTTAGGGTATATTACTAAACACACACATTTTCTCTTTAATTATAAAATCTAATATAGTTAAATGGACTAGCTGTAGAAATTTGATATGAAACCAAATTACAGTAGTTTGCTTCTTCCATTATTTAGAAAATTAAGACATGTGAATAATTAGCAACTTTTTACAGCAATACTATATTTAATTGATAGAAACAAGAGTATTCTACAGATGCATATTTTTCTCCTGAAATGCTTGCTGTAACAAGGAAGAAATTAAAATAATATTACAATATTTCTTGAAAATACATAGTGAAAACTATGTATTTTGTAAGATATCCAGTCTATTGGACTGGTCAGTTATAATAAAATTAATGAAATAATAAAAATGATAATAAAGATTTCCAGCACTTACCAAGTAGTAACTTCCTATAATTGACATTAGTATTTCCAGGTAATCTGGGTAGAAATCTATGAACATGTGTTTTACTAATCCATATCCATCCACCATATCCCGTTACTCTATATTCTTCTCCTTTTTGTTTCCAGACCTATGAAAAAGTTGAAATACATTTTGTTAATTTTTATATGAATCTGCATCCTTACAACACATAAAATACGGCTTTAAAATAAAGTTTCAAATTTTTTTCTTTTTCTTAGAAGTTAACGCTTTATCCATTCAAGTTCTAAACAATCTTTTGCTTGGCCGTTTGTTTTTTATAATGAAAAATCGCAAAGGACTTTAGAAATAATTGGTTAGGAATGCACATGCCCCCCAGACCAAACCGCCTCTGCCTAAAACAGAAATCCTTTTCATCAGAATGAAAAGGTGACAATAGAATTTATTATTTGGGTTTTGTGAGCATAAAAAACACCTGGCTTTAGAAAAAATTAATAAAACAGTCTTATGTCTATGAATTCAGCTAATGCTGAAATTGAACGTTTATCTAATGTCTGGTGCAAATTCCTGCACCTTAGTTAACAGTCATTCTTCACTGCCAGAGGTTGGTATATCAGGAGCAGATATCTGACTTGAAAAAGGCAGACGAATAATCTTAAACCCTAATTTCTCTAGTTTCCTTGGAAGTTCAAACAATGCTTAGGTTCTCAACTATAATTAATTCAAGTGGTAACTGGCAAGATATTTAAAACTGAATGTTTATATTTTCCTTATTACCTTGCTAAAAGGATTGACCAAGAATATTCTCTTCTAAACTACTGTGATCATTGGCACTGAATCCTGTTTCAGTGGTAACCATACATCTATCCCTCGTTTAGCTCAATTATCTAGGTTAGCAACCATTTGCAAATATGACAGCATATAACAGTAATTAAAAAATCATTTCCAGCCAATGCACACATTTATAACCAAATTTCATCTGCCTGACAACAATGCATGCCTGAATAAGACTGGCATATTGCACAAGAGAATTTTATCTGAATGAGACTGCAGCAACCAGTGGTCTTCGTAGTCTCTGTCTGTTGTCTCCCTCCCTCCCTCTATCACATATCCCATTAGTGATGATTCAGCTTAATCTTCTGTCTCTGGAACAGAACACAAACACTAAACCAGAAGTGTGTCTATGGTACTATATGAATTGCATTCAAGAAGGCAATAAATACAGCTTATGTATTAGTTATAAAAAATCAGCATAATGAATTATTACAAAGAAATCTGAAGCAGTTTACAAATCCTAGGTCTGGAATTAAACCAAAATAAAAGTTGGAATAAAAACAACCCATTAAAAACAGCATTATTTATTGTAGGGAAAATTAATAAACAATATATAAGAGGGTTTTAAAAAACATGCCATCATGTTGGGGTCTGGTATATTACAGGAGTTAACCAAAACATGTAAGTCTTAATTAAGAAGTCACAAATCACATATATACATGGATACCAGGCTTAAAAAAGCAAGTTTATAATTATACAAACCAAGGGAACTGCAATAGAATATACTATGTAGCAATAGACTATACTGCTAGGATAAGCACTCCTGCTCAAGATTCCCGTGGGCAGGCCTGTTAGCAATAGTGAACTGAGTACTTTTTCCACTATTTTCATTCTTTTGAGCTCATACTTGGAGTAGGAAAATGTGTGGCTGTCTGGCTATTCCTGAATTATAATTTCCAGTATTCCTCAATATTGGTAGTGTTGCTACAGTACAGCAAAATCTGGAGATTTAGCTATCTATCGCTATATTACTTTTCACTTTTTCCATAACTGACTCCACTGTCAAACTGCCCAGTCCCTTTAGACACTTTTTTCTAATATTCAAATGGAATCTGTCATTGAAATCCATTGTTCTACATATAGAAGGACATATCTTGATGTCCTTTAGAAACTTATTTCAGGTATCTGTTACTATCATACCCCACTTCTTCTTTCTCAAGAAGTAACAATTCTAATTTCTTCAGTCTCTCTTCACAAGATTTTCTTTATCCCAGATCATTTTTATTGTCCTTTGAATTTGCTTCAGTTTACCTGAATTTTTATTACTGTGGAATTTCCAGGACTAGATAAAATAGTTAAGGAAAGTGTCTCAGTACGCGGTACAAATATTACTTCATATGATTTCGAATACGTATTTTTATTGATGCAACACTGCGCCTCAGGCAGGCACTTCATATTTGGTTTTGGTTGTGAGTTTTGCCAACTGGGCCTTATTTTTTGTTTGTTTGATTCACTTCGTTATGAACAGCTGCATCCTATCAACTCTCGTTGTGATATCACCTTTCTTTGATCTGAGAAACTTTTGCCCTTTCTTTTCAACTGGGTATGCTGACTCATTGCACCCATTTTCCAATTTTTTAAATTTAGGGAATACTACCAAGCTGCACTTCCAAGTGCATCTCAGGCAGAAATTCAGACAAGTCTTAGGGGTGATAATGATAGAGTTCTATCTGTTGATGTAAAAGTCACCCACAATGGTTAACAATCAGCTCTCAGGTCACACACCTTGCAAATACCAGTGGTTTGGAATATGATCCTTTTATTCATCACACATGAATTCACGATCTATCAGAACTGCCTGTTTTTCCCTAGTCTCACAAAATGGGAAACTCAGAGTGTACCTGTTTTCACAAGCTTTTCAAAAGGGTTATTGAAAGAAAAAGGGGAGCAATTTTATTCCTTAATTTACTTTTCCCTCTTGCTCAGATTCTGGTTGTTAGAATTTCCACGTGCTAAATTAAAAGTCAGCGTGTTTAATTCTGTGATCTTCTCAACTAACTGTTTAACAACCATCTACGTACCATGCTTACCAGAGTAAGAGAGAAAAAGATCACACACACTCTTTGGGGGATATAGGTTTGCCATTCCCAGCTGGACTCCTAAGAAATTGACCTCCACTCAGAATTCACTGGGGGAGAAGAAAAAGGGTCCATCTAAGAATTTCCCTTAATTAACTCTAACCACATTTAATATCAAAGATGTTTGGTGATCAAATGAGCAAGATTACATCCTTCATGATCTGATTACAGCAGCACTCCAAATTCATTCAGATCCCTTCTGTTTTTGTTTATTGCTTATTACTGCAACTATTTCAACGCTCATTCCATTAATATTCACAGCCTTTAAAATTTACTCAAAGAGTAGTAGCAATCTGCTAAAGTAAGTTAGTTGTTTTTTAAAAAGATAGTAACATTATGTAGAAATAAATACCTGGTGTTTGATGGGAAAGGTGTATTTCACCCAAGTTGCTTGTTGCATTGTTTCTTCTTCCTCTTGTTTTCTCTCCTTTTTTTTTGCCTTCTCTTTTTCTTCCCTTTCAATCGCTGTCATTCTGCGTAACCTAATCGTAAGATACACACGACAGCATTTAATGTATGAAGCTGGCCTAGCATTGTCAAGTACTCTGGGAGAGATTATCAGAACTGCTTTTATACACCCTCAAATATGTTACCTGGTGTGACCCAAGGACTCCCTCCAAATGGGCAGCATAACAACTGGTTTAATTGCGCATTCCAATATAGCCAGAGCCAATGCAAATTCTCTAGGTTTGCTGCACATCTGGACAGCTTTGATCCAATTTGATCTGTGATTCAACAAAAATATGAAACACATTAATTAGGTTGGGTTCACTAAGCCATCTTCAACAGCAAAACAAAAACAATAAAATAGCAAGCAACAGCCACACTGATGCAAAAAAAAACCCCAACAACCTTGAAGCAATCGTATAATTTAACCCTATCTTCAACCTCAATCCTGGATCTATTGGTGTATATCTATAGTACGATAAAATATAAAATCTGATGTTATTTTCATTCAAATCCCTTCTTAAAGTTCCCCCACTTTGCAATGTCTTTTCTATATCTGTTCTCTTCTTTGCAGCAGAAGCACCTACTGCTTTTATGTTTACCTTATTTTTACTCCTTTGTTTTTTCTTTATTTCTCCAGTGTTGAATGTTCGACCGAAAGCTCCTCAACTCTGGTGTGTTTCCCCATAATTTAATGCTCCTATGCCCAATATACCTATGAAAACCATAGATGTCTTTACCTGTGTGAAGCCCAGTTGGGATGGAGGAACGAGGAGGGGATGTTATTCTCCAGCTGAATTATTGTTAATCTTAGTGTAGATATTGTGAGAACTTTTGACCCATGGACAGAACCATTCCATTTGAACTCTCCAGCAGGACTTAGACAAAACTTGTGAGAAAGGTGACGTCTTTTGTCATGGTCTTCTCGGTGTTGATGTTTATTCAGAGCAAAAGAATTGGTAGCATATTGGTTATGGTAGACACGATACTTCCCTTCTTGACCCAGCTTAAAATAATTGCTGATGCCTGCTTTCATTACTATTTCCTTCTTGGTATTCATTCGGGAAATTTCCCCTTGAGAATTAACCACAAGCACCTTATTGAAGTCAAAACAAAACAAACAAAAGCAACAAAACTTAAGAACATTTAAAAAAAAAAACTTAAACCTCAAAGGGACAAAATTCCACAGCCTTTGGGAACTACTATGTTAGGAATGAGCAATAATGTTTATGATGGCATGTATTTGACCATATAGGGTTTGCCTTGTATAATAATTAGTCTACCTACCATGGTAGATATTGCATTTAAACGAAAAACTAGTTTCTATACACTTAACTCTATTGCCAGGTTTACCATGATCTCTTTTGACAGGGATGTTGTTTTTCTTGTTTTTTAATATTATTTTATTTCTCTATTATTTGTAACACTTAAAGTCTTTCTGGAATTCAACAATGCAAGTATAGTGGTAATAAATAAATGCATGAACAAGCCTCAATAATAAGCTAATAAGCTACTCTTGCATTCTATTAACATTTTTGGCCAAAAGAACATAAGCATGATTCACGATCTCTGATAGCAGCACAGAATTTTTTAATTCCAGAACAAAGAAACTGAAAGAACATGTTTAGGAAAACAAGTATCATTCCAGATTCAGAAGCATACAAGTATTATAACAATTATACATATGTATATACCTATGTGCATAGCTATTGACGCCTTCATTGCTGGTATTTCCATGCATATTTGTTTCTGGTTTTGTTTGTAACTCATATTATTTTGACACTCCAATGAATCAGAACACTTTTTATTTTTCAACACTAACACAAACCTCTTTGCCTTCTTTGAAAAGCTTATTTGCTTCATGTGCTGCAGCAGCAACCTGCTGACTTTTCAGCTGGCTGAGTTTGCTATCTGGATTTCGTAACCTAGTGACCATTCGCGTTGAACCTGGAGTGCCTGTTCCACTGTTTGGAGATTCACTTCTCTCACCATTAGATTTATCACCTATTAGGGGAAGAAAAAGTTTAAATAGGAATATACAAGTAAGGCAAATGAGCACAGCCATTTTACACTAAAAATTAGCACTCAACACATTCTTGTGGTTAATAAGCATTATTTGTACCTAGATCCTCTGAGTTCTGAGAACCTCCTTCAGTGGTTTCCACTTCATCAGAATTCTTCACAGATTCACTCTGCATAGAATTTGGTTCATTGCTGCTGCTGCTTTCCGGGTCTGACAAAAGTGCTTCAGCAGATAAATCAATGTTCAGATTAGGAATTGTCTTAGTTGTTTCATCTACCCAAAAAAAAAGCCAATTTAGGTACACAGTATTCACCTAAAGAACACTTCCAATAAAGAATGTTAACATCTGAAATCAGAAAACTACTCTTAATTATATGTGATAGATAAATTTCTATATTATTTTAGACTAGAAGTGGGGTGGGGGGCGGATGGATGAAAAAAATTATACGGAAAGACAACTGCCCACTCATAATGTACTTAATATTAATTAGGGTTTGTTTCAAGAAAGCATGTTGACAAGCCACCATCTGAAATTGATGTCATAACATTAAATATAGTTAACAGGTGATTATTAAACTGGAGGAATTTGGGCACTTTGTGATTAATAGTTCCCCACTAGGAAGTTTTAATCCACAATTCTTACTAGTACAAAATAGCAAGATTTGGGATTTTATAATCCAAAGAATGTCATTTGTATTTTATTGTAAATACCAGCATTAAACAATCAGTTAGCATCATTAAACCATCAGTTAGTATAACTAGCATATATAGTAATGTGAAAGATGTTCATTAAACGTATTTAACCAATGTTTTTTTAATTTTGCACCAGAGTTTATGTAGACTAAATTTGTGCTTTTCAGTCAGTCTTGACTCTTGGCAACTGCCTGGATAAGTTCCTGTAGGTTTTTAGCTAATAGTTTTGGAAGTGAGCCTCAGTGGCACAGTGGTTAAATGCAGTACTGCAGCCTATCTCTGCTGACTTGTTCAGCAGGTTGTCAGATCGACTCTCACCAGGCTCGAGGTTGATTCAGCCTTCCATCCTTCTAAAGGTTGGTAAAATGAGGACTCAGATTGTTTGGGGGCAATATGCTGACTCTGTAACTGCTTGGG
>JANHGC010001574.1:91955-101958 GCA_027560395.1 Boaedon fuliginosus
GTCCTCTTTGCGCCCCAAAAAAGGGGGCAAAACGGCTCCCTACCCTTTGGTGACCCCAACAGTGCTGATCTTACTACACTTACTGCCAAATCTGAACTAGATTGGTGCAGGACTGTAAGTTTGTATAGAGCACATACAAACTCCCATCCCCACCCCACTTCTCTTTTATAGGTATATAAAAAGGTATAACATACGAAGCCTGGACCCAAGTTAAAAAAATTAAAATATATTAATCAAATGCCTTTTATTAAAAAGGTGGATAACATTGATATGACTAGAATATGTACTTACACAACAATCCTCCTGTTCAGGAACCAGTACTTCCGCCTGTTTCTATCATATCCAATAGGTTCATGTCGAATGTATGGTTTGTTTTTTTGGATTTCAGCAATACAGTCTGTTACACCAGGCACCTTGTGCGCTACACAAACTTCACACTGCCATTCATCCTCTGGGACCTCTTCAAGAGGCGGTTTCACACACTCTAAGTGGTAGACAGCTGAGCAAGTTTCACAGCAAAGCAAGTCCCCCAGTTTGTGACAAACTCTACAATGGTCATCATACTGTATCACGCCTTCTGACATTAATTCCTCCCGTGCAATGTTTGTTGTCAGAAACTGATCCACTAAAAATTGCAGAACTTGAATTTTATTTTTAACTGGTCCATAAGGGTACTCCTCTGCCTCTTGAAAAGGAAGAACATGATGATATTCCTTGTCACTCTCACAGTATACCCGCAAAACCTCTGGCCAAGTCATCCCATCTATAAAATATAATGTGGAATTAACACTATCTTTGAGGTCAGCAGGTCCAAAGGTAGTATTGGAAGTGTCCTCTTCACGTAAAACTGCTTTTAAAAGCACTATGTGCATTTCAGCCATCAGTGTACACTGTTCTTGGCTTACTAGAGCAGCACAGAAGTCTTCAAAACGAAAAGGGGACAAGCGTAAAACAGTGCCAAAGTTCCGCAGTACCTCATAGATGGCAATAACATTCATGATATGTTCATTAGGCACCATTAAGTCCTCTGAGGATTTGGGCAAGTCAAGAAAAGGGATGTCTTTTTCTTCCAAAATTGGAGAACGTGGTCGATGTACTCTCTGTCGCCTTCTACCTATAAATGAACAGTAAAGAAGAATGTAAGAATAGTGAGCAAAAGCAAAAATATCCCCAGAGACAATCCTGACTCAATTTTCACTTGTTAAATGGTATCTGTAGCAATAGCAATACCACTTAGACTTCCTCAACTTACAAAGGTTCATTTATAGTGGCTGTTCAAAGTTACAACAGCATGGAAAAAGTAACTCACAACTGTTTTTCAGTTACGATCTTTGCAGCATCCCCATGATCATGTGATCAAGCTTCAGATGCTTGCCAACTAGTTCATACTTATGACCACTGCTGTGTGTCCCAAGGTCACGTGATCCTCTTTTGCAACCTTCTGACAAGCAAGGTAAAGGGAGAAGCTAGATTCAGTTTACAACCAGCTTAATAACTTAACAACTGCAGTGATTCACTTAACAACTGTGCAAGAAATGTCATAAAATGGGGCAAAACTCATTTAATAAACGTCTCACTTAACAAGAGAAAATTTTGGCTCAATTATGGTCATAGGTCAAGGACTACCTGCATCTAAAACAACAGATATTGAAATAAACTTTATGAGCAGGCAAAATATTTCTGCTTTTGGTTGTTTATCCTCTGCAAAAAAGTTTCATGATATAATTAGCTAAGACCTGCTGCTTCATTCTAGAATTCTAGAAAAACTTATCTGGAAGATTAATGTATCTTAATTCAGGGGCCAGACAAATATGAAATATATTCTAAGAGTCTACAGACTTAGACAAAGCGTTACTATATAAAATAAAATCTAAAGAAACTTCTTGGATGAGAAGCAAAACGTCTTCCAGGAAAAATAAAGTCCAGTTGCCTTTTGAAAAAGCATCTTTGGGACAACCATGACCTGGATGATTGAGAATCTCCATAGACATTTAGCTATGCCCTATACCCAAGGGGCTTTGCACTATAATTTGCAAGTTCCTGATCCACATTTGGACTTAGGGATTCTCATTCAAAATCAGAATATTGTCATGTAGCATTCGTTCTCCCTTTTGAAGGCTCCTTCAGGGAAGAACAAAATGTAATCCCCGTGCTCAAAAATGCCAGTTAAGACTAATGAGATTTAGGCATCTCAATCTTAATTCTAGACCTAAATGTTCCCAAAGCATATGGACAGATATACAGTCCTGTATAAGTGATCCCACTTTCAAATAAAGATAGGACTGAGCTAGATGGATTTTATTTTTTGCAGATCCTTCCCTTAATGTTGCACAGTAGTTCAAATGAAGAGAGCAAGGGTGAAATAAACAATGGTTCTGTTTCTTTGGCAGAGGACAGCCTCCAGCTGCTGTCTGCTCTTTTACCAGCAATTGCCTCTTGGATTCAGGGAGGAAGATGCTTGCCACTTCTTCTCTTTCTCTTCCATGTGATATTGGAGAATCTCTCTCTCTCTTTCTCTCTCTCTAAAAAACTCTAACACAGAACACCATAAGAGTACTTGGGAGCCTGCAGGAAAGGGAAAGTATGGATTTCGTAATGAATGAAAGGGCTAAACTGTACATCTAAATATATCAATGGTTGTCATCTAGGCTGTTGTAGTGCACGTTAAAGGAAGAATCCACAGGCTCACGATAACTACATATTATGCTCTAATAAATGTTTATCTGAGCCAGAGGTGAGTTTGGAGAAAAATTATGCAACATTCTGAATGAATACAATCCAGAAGAAAAATGTATTCTTCCAGGTAACATGAATGAAATGGTGGGAACAAGACAAATAAGTACAGAAAAAATGACAGGACCATTCAAGGAATAAGAATGGATGAGACTATTTGCAAAGTTTAGGTTCAAGTCTACTCATATGTACATATGGATAGTCAAGGTAAGGCAGTAATTAGGACTGGGATTTTTGTCAATAAGTGATGCAGTTGTAAAGTATATCATGCAACCACATCACTTAGCATAGACAATTCTCATTACTGTTGTTAGCCGAATTGTTAGGCAAAGACAAGCCATTCCTAGCTTGGTTGCTCCCAGCTCAAGCCTCATTAGGATAAGGGACTTCTTCCTCTTCAACCTGCCTCCCCCTCCATCTCTGTACTTCTGGCTGCCCTGTACAGTGGCACTTCTCGGTGGCAGTGCTGGAACTGAAATAGACTGCCTGAGGCCTACTATCCTCGAGGCCTCTACTTCACCCTCTGTGTTGTCACTACTACTACTAAAGAGCGCTGGCTTGCAGGGTGGCTAGAAGGGCAGAGGTGGGAAGAGGAAGATGGCTGGGGGAAGCTGAAGAGTCTCTGTGGTTGCAAATATGGGTGGGCTGCCAAGTGCCCAAATTTTGATCATCTGACTGCGAGGGTGCTGCAACAATAATAACTTTGGCAACTAAGCATAAGTACCACTCTTTCGGCACAGTCATAATTTTGAGTTGTTGAAAAAAAATTTGTTAAGCAAGGGTTTCCTGTATATCCAATGGAACACAAGTCTAAAAGCATGACCCATTTGATGATGTTGAAAGACAACAAGAAATATGAAAGATTAAAATGCGATGAAAGGTTTTGAATGTTGAACAGGCCAATTTTTGGTAGTGTCAAGGATGCTCTTGGGAAAAATTGACATGGAAATAAAAACGTTAAAGAAATGAGAATGAAAACAGAGTAACTGCAGAAAGAAAAAATACGATCCTATATGAAAGGAGTTCCCCATTGGGGGAAGAGAGGCGGGATAAAAATCGAATAAATAATAATAAAAAGATACTGGGACACAAATTAATCTTCTGATATTGCAAGTAGTTTTAGATAAATAGTCATAAATGGAAAGTGGACAAGTAGACATAAATACTGTGAGAATAGCAATAAATTGCATGGCTGCAAGTGAAGAAAATGTTAAATGCATAGGTGGTTTGTCTACAAAGTGGCAGTTGCTTGACAACTGGAAAATACCCAGGGCAACAGCTGATATAAAATGAAAGGTAGCAAGAGCAAAAATAAATATTCAGGTGGATTAGTTTCAGAAGGTGCCAAAATGTTGAATGAAAAGGTATGAGACTGAAAAAAATCTGAGCTGTACAAGGTAGTTTTCTGCAGAACAAGGGGTATGTACCAAGTTTTTGCTCTTCAGCAAGTGATTTAAAAATATGTGCATGTGTGTGAGAAAGATTCTGTTAAATGTATTGATTTAAGAAAGCACCAATGTTTCTCAAACTTTTTACCCTGGAGGAACCCTTGACTTAATTTTTAGGTCTCAGGAATCCTTACATAAAAATGGCAAAATAAACAAACAAAAAACACAATACAATTCACTCTTAATTTACACAATCCTTGTTTTACAATGGCACTTAACAGCAAAGCAGCATGCCAGAAGTTAAGAACCAGTATATAAAAATCCTCATCATTGCAAGCATTAGCACTGCAAGGTATACAAGGTAAACAAAAACCCCAAACTTTAATTATGATCTCTCGTAGAACCCCATGTATCTGCAAAAACAATACATTGCTTAGCAAATAGTTCAACATTTACGTTATACATAAGACAAGGTAATGTGGTGTCCACTTGATTATTTATGGTAACTAAAGATAAATGCATAAGGAATGTCTGTCCAAAGAAAGAAAATGGCTATATATAAGACTGTGCTTCTGGTAAATGAGAGCTGGGTATATTAGGAGAAACCAAAACTGACTACAGTCTAAAAGGGATATTGTGGATATTTAAGAAGTGACTGTTGCTCATTTTTTCAAGGTGAATGGATACAAACTGGATGCAAACTGGATTTTTAAAAAGTGATTGGTATGAAAAAAAATTAATTTAAAGCTGTTCGGTTATATAGAGAAAATAAGGGTCAAATTGCAAAATACTGTAAATAAATGAAGTGAATGAATCAAGGGAAAGGTGAAGACACAGAAAGCTACAATGAGATGGAGCTAAGAAGCTCCAAATGAAAGAGGCAAGAAGTCTGAAGAACAAAAGGCAATATATGAAGCAGTTGTTAGGCGCAGAGGAAGCAAGGATGGTTTTCAAGAATAGAAAGATATGGGGGCGTAAATTAGTTTTAACTGTTTTTTTTGTCTGATCTCATGCCTTTAATTTCTTTCAGCTATTATTTCTTACTCCTTTTCTACTGGCCACATAGTGCTGCTCGACTCAGTAGAAAACGCCATAATGGGTACAAGTGTAGATATACAATGGAAAGTAGAATACGTAACCTAAATAATAAATTAGCAAAAAAAAATAGCTACCGTATGTTAATTACTTTGAGATAGACTAAAGAGTTGTAACTTTTAGGATTTTTTTTTTTTAAATGCAAAACTATTTTTTTTAATTGGTAGGGCTAAGAAAAGTGGCTGCCCAACCCAAAATACCCTCAACTCGGTCCCAGTTTAAGAGTAAAAAGCCATGTCTTCTAGGCCTTTCACAAGCACAATTTACCGATTAGGTTTAATTCAGAGATTCTCAAATTCTGTGATACCTTGACTACCTAAAATGACCGTATGACTCCCTTCCTAACAAAACTTATATCACCAGCAATTCATTTCATATCAAAGGGATTACTTAACTCAGGGGTGAGCAACTATGGCCCCCTTATGACCTGTGGACTTCAACACCCAGAATTCCTGAGCCAAGTCCACAGATCATAAAAGGGCCATAGTGGCCCATCCTTGCCTTCACCTATTTCTCACCCCGATAGTCAAATCCTGTCAAAACCGATCTCACTAATGTCTTAATCCAAGCAAAACAAACCAAGTTCTGAGAGGGTCCTGTTTGTACTTGCAAACTTGATTTTTTTCTTAGGACTTACTGTGGCCCACATTCTTTTAGGGACTCTGGGCTGGTGGTTTTGTATGGCAGGCCAACCTCTGATGTAGGGAGTGGTACATAGAGGGTCACAATTCTTATTTTTATTGCTCCCATTTGAGAATCCACGCAAAATTAAGAGGCAATGGGTAAAATCAAGGCATTAATCTCCTGATGAAAGTAGCAAACTTCCAGTATACAAAAAGGAAGTGAAGTGTAAGAGGAGCTATTGACTGTACGATGATTCTTAGTAGTCAACACATCCTTTTCTAGATGGTCACAGAGCAGGCACTTCATCTATCCTACACTTTTGCTCTGTATGATTTTTAATATGATTTATATATAGGCTTTTGAATTTTCTTTTCCTTTTTCAATAACAAGATCAACGAATTGGTCATCCATTGGAATTGCCTATTCTTCAAAAATTCTCAAAGGTTATACCAACAGCTCTAAAATAACATCTATAAACTTTTGGGATGTTTTATCTTTAGAGAGTTTTACCTGAAGGTGCTTTTTTTTTTTTTTTCCAAACCATGTTGGGCAGCTTCAATCTCTTTACAAGACAACCTAAAATTCCCAAAATGTTGAGGTGTTTCTTTATGATCATGACCAAGAGCAGAACCAGAGCAGAACAGCACCTGTAATCCACAACTCTCTCAAATGCTAACAAAGGATACTATAGTCAATGATATCAAAAGTCATTGAATAGACAGAGTACTACCACGTCTTGGTAAAAGATCGTGTATTAGGGCACTCAAGAGCTACTCCATAT
The DNA here is from genome assembly GCA_027560395.1 of Boaedon fuliginosus. Classification (NCBI taxonomy): domain Eukaryota; kingdom Metazoa; phylum Chordata; class Lepidosauria; order Squamata; family Lamprophiidae; genus Boaedon; species Boaedon fuliginosus. The sequence continues at coordinate 98,577 of JANHGC010001574.1, forward strand.
CACATATGGGTCATAATACTCAGGTTTCCTCTGTAACGTCCTCTGGAATTACAGTATCACTAACCCTTCCCTAAATACAAAATAAACAAATCTATGATTATTAAAATTAGTTTGGTCCAAAGATAGCTTTTCAATCAAACTGATAGGGAATTGTTGCTTCTTGTGTCTCATTACTGACTACTATCCCCAAAATGATAACTTTTATTAATTTTTTTACATCAATGGCTTCAGGTTATGAAATTCCTTTCCTTAGAAATCTGCTAACCCTTTATTAAGCTTTTTACACTCTTTCATGGTGAATTGTTAGGCTGTAAGTGAAGAGAAGGGAAGCTGCCTACCACTATTCCATCAGTGAAAATGAACCAAAGCATGGGATTTTACCATTCATGCTTTACATTTACTTCCAAAGAGTTGTGGGAAGTACACTTTTGTACAAGTGATAACTGAAAGAAAAGGTATGGCACAAGGTATGGCACAATTAGGAAACCGAGGGAGAGATATCAATAATTATCATATGCTTATTGCTTTAAATTTAGGGATATGCAAAATTCAGCAATTCAGGAAGCAAACATTCCAGAGTACTCCTGATAATTTTGAACCCTATCCAGGCAATGCTAAATCTCTATGTGAAATATGCCAATTTCAGGACCATATCAGGAAGCACATTTCTTGAAGTAGAACTTGTGAGATATGGTGGCCATGATGTTCTATCTGGAATGCAAAAATTTGCGTATTTCTATGCTAAATTATACATTAACTAGAGTTGACCAAAAACAAAGGCAGGACAAAAATCTATTAGGTAAAAAAATATACTTGGCTCAAAATAAAAGTATTTTCTAGAAATATTTTGCTCTTTAGCATTTTAAGAAAACTTTTTTTTAAAAAAACCCTGCATATTAAGCTACAGTATTACTGCATATACGTGAGCAATACAGGACAACAGGTAAAAACAAAATTTGCAAACTAGCACATTGCTATGGTCAATGAGATTTTGGTCAGGCACATTTGTTATGAACTACCAAACTTCATTATAATTGATAGTTAAAACAGTAAGAAAACATTGGTATTAACTCTGAAAGTAAAATATATCTATAAAATAAAACTGGCTACTCCATTTGGTATTAGTTATTGAGTGCCAGGCAGTATACAAGTTTGATACGTTATGATATTGACAAGAATCTTTACTTTTTAATCTTTAAAAATATATAGAATAATCTTACATACAATGTCTATAGTCACACAATTAGATTTTATAAATAATAATTTACACAAATTAGATGCAACTCTGAAGTATTAAATATTAAAGTTCATTCAAAATCATAAATGCATATAATTAAAATGCATTCCATGTTGTGAGCATGGGTAAACAGTGTTATTTGCTTTCCTGGAGAAGCATAATTATCTATGTCTCCTTGGACAAATTTAATTCAAACATCCTAGTTAAACACTGAATTGTATAAAATATTTCCCTTGCCACTGAGGAATCAAAACAAAGACAGATCAATAAACATTGAGCTGGTAAAAACATTATATGGATAAACAAAGCTTTATACTTTTCTATGCAATCTATTCTGACCTGTGAAGCAAAGAAAGTTTGCTTTATAAAAATTGGAAAAATTATTTTAATCTATTTTGAGGGAGGGCAATATGGTATTCTTCAAATGTGCATAATTTCTTTATTCCCCCAATCAGCAAAATCCTACTTGTGATTTACAAAAATTTTAATCTAAATGAAGGATGTTCGGGGAAAAGACTTTATTCTTAGTATTCAGAAGACCCCAAATATATCTATTGTACCTATCATTGTACCTATATACTAAAATCTAGAACTATTAAAAATCCTTGACATGATAGAGTATACCGTAAATGTATTAAAATCAGTTTTACAAAACCCCAATAAATTGTATTTTGACAAATCACATATTGTTTCCCTTGAACTAAAATATCTTACTTTCAACTTATCTGGTTAAGAATAGAAACAAAAATTACCCAACAGAACAAATTAAGTCCACGTAATCTCACTTAATAATATTTTGCTTGAATACAATATTTACTCAGAAGTTTAAGTTCAATGGAACTTAATTTAAGACACACGTAAAGTGTAGTACCGTGTCAAATAATGCTTTATATAATTTACACTCATTAATACCTATTGGAAATAAAATACAATCAATATTATAATTTAAATCATGTAAGCATCTAATAAAGGTATATTAAGAGCGGAAAATGAGCTCTAACACTTATCAATTTAGCAAAACCACAGAACAGAAAAGGCCAAACAAGCAACAGTTTCAGTGACCTTAACCAGTTTTACAGCAGAAAGCTATTAAATTAAAAATAGTCGACATCCAAAACAAAGATGCCCATTTTAATTTGAGGCAGGGAAGCAGGCTTACCTACTACATTTAAACCACACTTTTTCACCCCCTTTAACATTCAGGATACAACGCATCTGCCTTGCTCCAGGTGACTCTACAACTCACCTGGACTGTCTGCAGAGAGTCCCCGTTCGAAACCGACGGCAGAGAAACCCTCCTACTCCAATATTTACTTACAAACGCCACCTTTCCCCCAAGTACAACAGGATGAGCTCCCCCACCCCTTTCCTCCGTTTCCTTTGCAGCTCTGGCATTGTTGCATTTCAGGCATCCGCCGCCCTGGTTTTTTTTTCCTCGAAAAAGTCCCTTCCGAGTCTCTCTTTCTCCGCCGTCTGTTGTTCGTCTGCATACAGTCGCGCCCCCCCTCGCTTTTTGCCCTCGCCGCGCTCCCTCACTTCGGGCGCCCCAACCAGCCCCAAGCCCGGTGCCGGACCAGCGGAGCAACGCCCTTCTCCCCCTTGATGGACCGACCCCCCCCAACACCCCCAACAAATACAGGCCAGGCGCCAACAAAGACAAAAATGCCAGATTACATTTGGTATGATATAGGGAGCCCTCGACTTACAAAAGTTCATTTAGGGACTGTTCAAAGTTACAGCGGCCCTGAAAAAAGTGACTTGTGACCGTGGGTCATGTGATCAAAATTCAGACGCTTGGCAACTGGCTCATATTTATGACAGTCGCAGTGTCCCGGGGTCATGCGAGCCCCTTTTGTGACCTTCGGACAAGCAAAGTCAAAGCTTCACTTATCAACCGGGTTACTAACTTAACCAAGGCAATGCTTCACTCAGCAACTGTGGCAAGGAAAGTCATGAAATGGACCAAACTCACTTAACAAAGGTCTCACTTAACAACAAAAATTTTGGGCTCAATTGTGGTCGTAAGCCGAGGCCTACCTCTGTCTGTGTGTGTGAGTGTGTGTCTACATTAGATAGATAGATAGATAGATAGATAGATAGAGAGAGAGAGAGAGAGAGAGAGAGAGAGAGAGAGAGAGAGAGAGA
>JANHGC010001574.1:126786-138555 GCA_027560395.1 Boaedon fuliginosus
TACTGATCCAGCCGCTGCACAGCTGTTGGATCAGAGTATTTGCAGAATACCACGAAGTTTTTGACCGTGATCCCGCGCAGCATGCTTTTGACAGCCAATCTGTCAGCGCGTCCACGAAGCGGGTAACCAGCGAACCGGGAGAAACCCATACTTGTCTTTACATTATTTTATAATGTAAAATAACTTTTACATTATTTTCCAATTTATCTCAGCAATGTTTGTTTCCATTTGTTGACTTTTGCTATTTGAATTTAGTTGGATTAAAAAAAAAGTCTGAACAGATGACACAAAGGAAATGAGGACAGAGAATCCAGTCCCTGTCATATAGAATCAACTCTTAATGTAAAAGTGATACAGTCTTCTATGTTGGTTTGAAACATGGAAGTAAATGTCTAGTTTTATCATCCTAGTTTTGCCCAAGTTTAAACAGAGGTGTATTTCAATAATAGGAACATTGATCTAGAAATAGATCCAGGCTGTTCTGGATGAAGCTCCATTCTCTCTGAAGGTTCTAGATGTAAAGTTGTAGGACTTGGAACAGGACCTCCTTGCTGATGACATCCAAAAGTCTGGATGGCTCCTTTATTTAACAAAATAAACAAACAAAACAGAACTGTAAAAAGTGGGGTTTTTTTATGACAATCTTGTAGTTTCCTCTGGACCTCTTCCATATTGCTGCTGCCTGTTACTGATATTTTAAATTGACTAGCTATTTTGTTTTTTAGTCAACTGTGGTTTTAATTACTATCAAACATGGTCCCAAAGTAATATATTAACATTACTCCAATAGCAAAGCTACAAGACATTGATGATAACAATAAATGACCTTTATATCATCAGCTTCAGTCAGCTTGAACAGGGTAGCATAAACCTTTATGTAAACAGTGTATTTTATGCAAAAAAAAAAAGAAAGAAACTGGAGGAAAGAAGCTGTAAATTATAAACCACAAAAAAGGATTTCCTGACACAAATAGCAGAGTGCAGTGACCCAGAACATTCCTTCTATGCAGAAAATTCCAAGTTCAGGCCTTTTCATTTAAAATTAAAAACACACTAAAAAGCTTGCAGTGAAAAGGTCCTTACTTCTGGACTACTCAATAACAGAGGGATCAAAGGTCTTACTTAGCATATGATCATTGCTTATACAGTACACTCAAACATATCTAAAATTATCATTCTGTCATTTGATTTACATTACGAATCAAGTCACCCTACAAAGTCATCCTTTATGACTTAACTGACTGTAGAATTAACCCCACGCCTTCATCTTTGAATCCCATTAATTATACATAGAAAGCTTTATAGGAAGACTCCCAATTGCCTAGATCTTACATTCAGAATGTGACATTTTGGCAACTGCTATGTAATATATAACCATAATGACAGGAAGGAAGGAAGGAAGGAAAGAAGGAAGGAAGGAGGGAGGGAGGGATAAGGAAAGAAAAAGAAAGGAAAAAAGAAAGAAAAGAAAGAAAAAGTGAAAGTCAGTCAGTCATACACGGCATTTCCCTCCCCATATTTTCTCCACAACCAACAATGCTATGAATAGATTGGGTTAAGAGTGACTGACCAAATTCTCTCAGGGAGCTTCCATGGTTGAGAATGAACTTTCAGCCTGGCTTGCCCTAGGCCTACTCCAACACTTCCATTACACGGATCTTTTGTTTACACAAACAAAAAGCATCTCATTGTACCTTAAAAACTGATCTGAACTAATCCAAATTCATTTCGTCATCTGATGAAGCTATTTATTTATAATTAATATGGCACTCATTCCAGTAAACCCTTGATGAAAGTTTGTGCATTTGCTGGTCTTTTGAGATATTAAAAAACAATTCATTGGTTTGGCATCCAATGTCCACCATGTCTTCCACTGGAAACTCTACTATCTTCTTATCCATCATCCAAAATATTCACCCTTTCCCCACCAGAGAATGTTCTAATGTTGGATTCATTTGGTACTATCCTAGATATTTTGACCCCGTGAATTAGAGCTGGAGGTAAAGTCCTTAATATAGCAAGATGAGCATTTGGTCATTACATGAACTCAGAAATGAAGCAAGGCAGTCTTGGAAAGAAGATTGCTTGTAGTTTATTTACAACAGAATGTAAGAAAAGGCAGTTTTACAAACAATAATAAATAACTGAAAAAGCAACAATTATGTACGTATGGAAACCATGAGACTCTGATTCTTCTATTCACGTCTTGTATTGTGTAACTTGGAGCATTTGGTCCTTCCTTCATTACACTAACCTTACAATCAAAAACCAACTAACGAACAAAAACCTCAGAAAATCTCACTACTATACACAACACTCAAGGTCACAAGGATTGTCACAGAAATAAAACAAAAAACTTATTTCTAGAAGGAACATTAAAAAAAAAATCATAGACAATTGTAATTTTAAGACGATGCCGTCCAAACAAGAAGACCCTTCCCCACGATTAGTTTAGCTTCAAGCCTTTATGAAAACAGAAGACTGAAGGATGGTAATTAATGAGTTCCTAATGGCAAGTTCATGAACCCTCCCCATCTTATGATTTAACTACCATGAAGTGCATACTTTGGACGTCTTTTAAACAACAGCCATGTTCTAAAGTTCCAGTGCAGCAAAGCCCAATCCAAAGTTGCATGAAAGGAATTTTTGCTTGACTATAGGCCCTCAGCTAAGCATGGGAAGGCTAACTGACGTGTTTGGTCAGCCTGTTTTGACTTTTTCTGCTCATAGAGAGGAACCTCCGGATATAACTCTATGGGTGATTGAAGCATATATCTTATTAGAGAGAACAGAGCAATTTTAATTTCTATTAATGTTTTTAAAAGTTTCATTTAAAAAAATGAAACATTGTCAATGAAACAGAAATCTGCAGTAAGAAAAATTGCCCAGAACATTTCTATTCTAGACAATACCATTCCAGCTGGGCTCTTTAACAGTAATTTGATTTATTTATTATCCCAGCTTTTATGAATAATTCAAAGTGGCAAATGCATCTAATACTCCTTCCTTCTCCTATTTTACCCAGAACAACCACCTTGTGAAATAGCTACTGGAAAATTGATTAGACTGTTTCTATTCATTCAATATGATATAATTGATCTAAATGTACATCAATTGCGGTATGTACACTTATATGTGAAAAACAGCGAGGCTCAAATTAATTTTATGGCAATTTAAAAACTTTGTTGCAAACTTTCTTAGCAAATATAACTCCATGAAGATTTCTAGCACATGTACATGGATTTTTAAAGATTTATGTACATGGAAAGCATGATGAAAAATACACCAGAGTTTTCAACAATAAAGTTTGAGCAACCTTATTGAGAATCTCATGAATAAACTTTAAAAAAAGCTTTTCTTCTTTTGCTTAGGAAGTCAAAGATAGGTCTTGAAATAGATAATTTCAGGAGCCCCGTTTTTTATAGGAAAGGTTAATTTAAAGCCAGCAATATATTCATTTGAGAACATAGTCCTCCTTCCTCTCCTTAGCAATGAGAAATCTTCTCATGGAAAAAACGGGGAACAGGACTAAGGTACAAAAGCCTAGTCAGGCTTCAGTTTGCTTTGCTGCACCAGACTTTATTGAAAGTGCCACTTTGTTCCACAAAACAAATAGATAAAACATCCACAGGTCTGATCTTCACAAAAAAACATACAGCTAAAAATATACAGCAGGTTCTGTACAAAATAAATCAGACAACAATACAACTCAGCCAAACTTTTTTCCCATGGAAAAGACACATCAGTGCAACCAAAAATATGCTAGAAATTTAATTTAGTTCTTCTTCTTGTGTCAGAAATATTTTTTTTAAAGCAGATGACAAAAAACAAGAAGGAAAAGTAAATTGGATAATTGACTACCTCAGTGGCAAAACCTATGGAAGGAAAACAGAATGTGACAAAAATGCATAAAATCATTTGTGAAGAGCAAAGGTGCCTGAGAGTGTATATGCTGAAGAAACATCCATTTGATTTTTGCTAATTCCTGGAAATATAGGAAAAGCAAAGAGTAGGCAGATTGACACATGGATTGTGTCAGCCATCATTTAGACATGCAGAAGAATCAAATTTTGTCTATTCATTAAGCACCCAATTTGGATAGCACATCAAGTTGAACAAATAATTCTTGCTGCAGCATTGAGAGCAGAAAGTATCATAGAAAAGTCCATTATTTTTCCATAGCATGCTATTACCTTTCATTTTTGCACTATGCAGCCTTTTAACAAGCATATTCTTAATATATATATATATATATATATAACTGAAAAACACCTGATCTTATTCCCAAGCCAAAGTATTGAGAAAGAAGTGAAATAGTTAAAATAAATCAACAGAATGATTTGATATCTTGGCTTATCCATTTGTGCAAGATTCTAACAGCAGATATAGGGAGAGCAACATTTGGCTTAAAATTACAGAAATTATCGTAATTTTCTGCTAACTTAAACCCACAAACTTAGGGTGTATTTATGTATAGAAATATAATAATAATAATAATGAAACATGTATTAACAAGTGCCACACAGAACTTCAGAATGCTGAGTAAGACAGAAAAATATATTTTGAGTAACTGAGAAAAGGCATGAAGCTAAATGATGGGGGGAATTAAATACAGAATTAGAGCTACTACATATTTTGAGTTTTCAAATGCACATAGTGCATTCTATTCTCCCAGTCTACCTTTCTATGACTAAAATCTAAACAACAGTTCCCTTGGTATGTACAATTTAAGTAAGAAGTCACTTGAGAGTTAATTGGAGATTTAAGTCTGCTACACTTTTTCATAGGAAAATTCATGCTGCCGTGCTTACTAGAAATTTTTAATTATTCAAAGTTATCTTTATCCCCCCCTGAGGTCTGGATATATATTTCTATATTCCCCTTGTACTATCACTATGTGTTTATGACACTTTCACAAATGATTCTAGTTTAGATGTGGTTAACTACTGACTGAATTTACTAAATTAGATTCTGAATGAGTTATAAGGAAAGGAACAGATGCCAAGTGTCCTAAATTGTATATGGGGAAGTATCTTTAATTCCTGAGACGGAAGGGTGATGGAATTAGCAGGCCAATATTTTGTCTCTCCAAACTATGTGGCTGGGTGCAACTAATATCGCTTTCTGAGGTACCAAAAGCCAAAACACTTCTATTTTCATTGTTGGAAAAGAATACAATTGAAGGAACTCAGGAAGCTGGCAGGTTGTTTTATTTCTGTCAGAAGATTCCCACAAAAACTATTCTGCTCTTAAACAAGGACTAGACAGAGGCTTCTTAATGAGTTGTCAACTATAGCAAGTGCACCATGTTTTCCTTTTCATTCTGAATTCAGGCACAGATAGTCTTTGACTTACAAGTGTAATGGAGCTGCTCGTTATGGTTGTAAATTGTGACAATCCTACAGTGGTCACCCACAATCCTACAGTGGGTGGGACAATCCTACAGTGGTCACCCACATGACCGACCTGATTTTATGACCTTTTCTGCAATGGTTGTTAAGCAAGCCAATTGTTTCCTATGGGTAAGGTTTTGCCCCAAAACAGGAGCAATTGCCATTTTGGGGCAAAAAATGTCATAAAACGTGGTCATGGGATGTGGAACACTACAAACAGCCATAAATGCAGACCGGTTGCTGAGTGGCTGAAATGAAGTCACGTGGCCAGTGGTGGTGGTGGGAGGGAGTAGCTGTTGGAACTTTGGAGCCAGGTTTTAAGTTCCCTGAGGTGGCCTGTCCTAACTCTGAACAATCATTAAGCAACTGGTTGGAAGTCAAGGACTACCTGTATTCAAAGGAAGTAATAATAATGAGCCTAGTTGGAAAAAAGTACCTCTTCTGGACAAAGCACTAAGTCTCACTCTCATGAGCATGATATATTAGACTTACTGGTAAACCTACCTTTTTAAAAATTTGTTTGGATCTCCCCAAGTTTTTTTCTTAATTTTATTCATGGCTTAGCCTTACAATGTATTCACTATTTCATATATTTATAGATTCTAAAAATGTATGTGTGTGCATTTCATTCTAAAAATCCTATACGTGTGCTTGTACACACACACACACACTCACACATACAGGATTTTTAAAATGAGGGAAAGAATCTGCACAGTAAGCCTAACATATTTTATGCTACAATCTGTTTTAACAGGCCAGCATGAACACCCTCAGCAAAACTTCAAGTTGTTGAATAGATGAATGGTTGCTCACAATGTTGGAAAAAAATGGGCTGAATTTTTAATGGGGTTTTCAATCTTGACTTTCATTAATTTCTTACGAACTCAGAAGACCTGAATTGAATTATGAATTAATAATAGCATTATTTCTTGGGATATATTTGTCCCTTTTAGACTTTGGAGCCTATTTTATTTGTTTGTTTCCATTTTTCTTCCTGAAGTAGGTCCCAGTTCTCCAAAACCAACACAGAAAAGTTTCACAACAGCACAGAATAAAAAGGAGTTACAAATTTTTGTGCAAGATACAAATAGTTCCAGGGTCTCGAAATGATTGTAATTTAAGACAAAGCTAGAGCACGTTGGTTCTTTAATTTTTGAAGAGCTTAAAGTGTGCATTAGCTACACCCAAATCCTGAGTTGTATTCTGTAAAAAGGAATCTGAATCTATTAGTATTCAAGTGTTGATCAGTGAATCAGCAGTTCCAAGGTTTACTTTAAGGTGCATTCGGCCTGAGAGTAAAAAAGGATTTCAGAAATGGAGATATAATGGCTTGAAATGAGAAATGTAGCTAAGGAGAACCTCATTCTCTCGGGGTGTCCTCACCAGCTTCATGAAATCCCTGTAACCCACTCTAGTCATCAACACTGCAATTTTAGATCTGCTTGCAGCCATCACTACAAGAGACTGCTTTTGCTTTTTTTTTTACAAGCTACTTCATTCTGGGTTGATAGCAACATTTGTCATTATGGCTTAGAGCTTTAGTTTGGGAATCAGAACACATGAACTATGACCTTGCATGCATTTAGCTAACTAGTTTCAGGGGAAGCCTACGGGAACAGGGGAATGGGAAACGCATGACTCCAGATCAATATTTGTTTAAATCAAAACAACTACCATGAAATTTGCAAATGATATTCTGTCAGTCATAGCTTGTCATAAGGAGAAAAAGCCATGCTGGGTTTAGAGAGCATTTTTATCTGGATCTGGCAGCGTGAGAGTTTCTGGGGCAGACTTTTTCCGCGGACGATCTTTGGGAACCGCTAGGAATTCCGGTGCATCTGTGGACAGAGGTGTAGACGGAGCACTAGAAGGAGCACTGCGGATCGAAGAGGGAAGAGAGATATTTGAGATGGATATCGCCGGAGGGAAGATTCCAATTTTCTTGTTGGTGGCTTCCTGAGTTGCTCGTTCAAATTCTCGGACTTCATCCATAGTCATGTCTTCAGGAAAAAGGAAAGAAAGAATGGATTAGGACAACTTTGCAAATTGGCATCAGCACAAAGCTTTATTTGGGAGTTTTGTCTTTTAAGGAGTCATGCCTGTCAGTGTGCATATTTACTTAAGAGGAGCTACGGCCACTAGTTCAGAAGTGCTGCTGAAATCTCAGGAGCCACACCTGAACGGCATTCATCTCACTGTTAAGAGTTGCTGAACACTGAAAGAAGAGTCTGGGACTGCAAAACAAAACTATTTTTTTCATGATGAGAGAAAAATCTAAGATAGCAACATTTGTTTATTTCCAGAATTACAGTAGTCCTCAACTTACGACCACAACTGAACCTCCCATTTTTGTTGCTAAGCAAGGCAGTTGTGAAGTGAGTTGTGCCTAACTTTACAACTTTTTTTTTTGCCATAGTTAAGCAAATCACTGCTCCTGAATTTTGTTCATGTGACCATGGGGATGTAAGTGTGACAAATGGTCATAAGTCACTTTTTTTCAGTGCCTTGTAATTTTGGTCATTATATGAATGGTTGTAAGTTGAGGATTACCTGTATATTTTTATCTGGTTTCACTCAAAACCAGGATAAAGTCATAAAAATGAAAGCTGAAACAAACTATCAGAAATAAGATTGATCCTTTGTTTCAGCTAGCATCTAATGGTCATTCTAACTTGTTTTAGGTCATCATGCTTATTATAGAGGTCTCAGATTTTTTTGTACAGGATTTCCTTATCAGTGAGTTATAATATATCCACAAACGTATATCCAGTGGGCTGCATCCAACTTTATGAAAGAGTTTTTATTGTGTGGTAAAATTGTCTTCATCTCTCTCCTGCCTGCCTTTCCTTTCATCTGCTCTGGAGTTACGTACTGCCGTCAAGCCTCTGGAAAAAGAAATTAAGTTCCATGGGAGTATTTCAAAGAGACGCTACTTGCAATTATTCATCCATGCCATCAGCAGATAGTTAATGCAATTCTAGATACAGGTTGAAAATGAAAATTGAAAGAGTTTAAAGTACTCTTATATTTTATACGGTAAGTTAGATTTCATGATGGAAGCATTCCCATTTTTATTTGCATCTGCTGATCTTTTTGCCCAAATGGCAATAACTTTTAGGGTTTACTGGCATTTCCTACTAGACAACAAAGACAATTTTATGTTGTTAAATGCTGCTTTGTTATACAGTGGGTAAATGCTACCCTACTATGTGTCTTAATTAATAGTTATGCAATCTTTCACCAGCATGGAATGTTTTTCCTTTTTTTTTTGTCCATGTGGTATAGCCATAATTAAGCCTTTTAGTACAAGAAGAGTCATTTATAATTTCACCTTTTTTTTAAAGTGAATAGGAAAACTGCAGTGGGAAACGATGATTTTTTATTGTTCTATCAGTTTCCAAGCTGTAGAATACAATATAGCTGCAGTATGTTTTGTTCTCTCATGTATTTTATAAAATATACAGGTAGACCTCAATTTATGACCACAATTGACCCCCAAATTTCTGTTAAGTGAGACATCTGTTAAAAGAGTTTTGTCCCATTTTACATCCTTTTTTGCCACAAGCCTTTCTTGTTAAGTGAATCACTGCAGCTGATAACTGAGCTGATAACCCAGTAACCCAGTTGTTAAATGAATCTGGCTTTCTCACTGACTTTGGTGGTCAGAAGGTTGCAAAAGATGATCACATGATTTTGGGACACAGCAATGGTTATAAATATGAACCAAATTGCCAAGCATCTGAATTTTGATCACATGATCATGGGGATGCTGCACAGGTCATAACTGTGCAAAACAGTCATAAGTATTGTTTTTCAGTGTTGCTGTATCTTTGAATAGTCACTAAACAAACTGTTGTAAATTGAGGACTACCTGTACCTCATATTAAAATTTAGATAAGGAGAATAATTTAATTCTGTCATCTTCCAGATACAGTGTGAAATTTTCTTTGCACACATATGTAACATATGTAACATATGCCTATAGAAAAGCATATCAATATTGCACTAAAAATAGTTGAGATTATTATAAATGTTTCAAGACTCAACAATTTTTTAAAATTATTTAATATTTTAAATATTATTTAAAAAATCAGCCTAAGTATACAGTTGAAAAAAGCCAACACACATTTCATTCCTAACATGAGAAGGAACTCAAGCGAAGGCAACAAATGAACAATGCCCCCTGAAAGTTAAAATTGATTGAAAAATATATAGTGGCTTTTTTCCTAACAATCATGAATTGTTAGAATTCAGTTGTTGTATGTAGTACATCTGAAATAACTGCACTGCCTAATTATGGCTATAACAAAAGCTCAATGTAGCCAGATCAGATTCTTTACCTAACCGAAAGATCTTGGATTTTTATTCAGATATATAAAATATTACATCTTGAATAATTCCACCAGAGGGCAGAGTTACTTTGTTGTAATGTGTGTTTCCTTTAAATATACACTACAAATTTCAGAGTAAATATCTCCTTGTTTTTTTCCTTTTAACAATTCAAGACTCAAGATGGGTTCAGCAAAAGGTCATTTGAGGTTTCTGCACTTCAAGCCAGATTAACATTTTGAATATTGGGAAAGAGTTTCTTTAATCACAAGAAATTCCAGCGTCCTTTTGAGTTTCAACTTTCCTGCAGTGAGCATGGATTCCTAAGGAAGGTAACTAAGAGAAGTTCAAACACAAATAACAAACAAATGGTTGTTAAGATCTTTTGAAACCATATACTCCGGAAAATCTAATTAGTAAAGTTTTAAATTACCACTCATCACTTCTGGGAGATGAATAGTGCAAAAGACTTAAAAAAGAGCAGTTGGTACTGATACCAGTATTATGTGGCCCTCAATAACTTAAAATTAATGGCTGAAGTCATGACAAAGGCAAGAGAGAAGTATGGAAACAGAAACCTACAAGACTGGCTTTATTATTTCTTGATATTTACAGGTATTCCTCCACATTCGGGTACAATTGAGCCCAAAATTTCTGTTGTTAAGTGACACATTTGTTAAGTGAATTTTGCCTCATTTTACGACCTTTCTTGCCAGTTAAGTGAATCACTACAGTTGTTAAATCTATAACATGGTGGCTAAGTGAATCTGGTTTCCACATTGACTTTGCTTGTCAGAAGGTCGCAAAAGATGAATAATGCAACCATCATAAATATAAATCAGTTGCCAAGCATCTGAATCTTGATCATGTGTCTATGGAGATGCTGCAATGGTCATAAGTGTGAAAAGGGGTCATAAGTCAGTTTTTTTCAATGCGGTTGTGACTTTGAGTGGTCACTAAATGAACTACTGTAGGTTGAGGACTACCTGTATTTAATCTTTGTTGACAAGATAAAACTCTCTATCTGTATTTATTTATTCAAGGAAAATAAAGTTCAGAACTATAGATCTATTGCATCAAAACTGTGAAGATAATTATGAAAGACTTCCAGTATCCCCTGTTTATTGAACATTTATGCCAAAATGAATGTTGAGATTTCTTGTCCCTATTCCTCCCACACACTCTATGTCAAGGGCTAGCAGGGGAAGGAATATCCTTTCCATCTTTTTCCAGTTTTGGTAACAGCCTAATTTAGGATTATATACTTTTGACTGTTCTGACCTAGGCTTCACGAAATCACGAAACAGACTCCTCATCCGGACAAAACCCCTTTTTATTAGGCCTATGTGAATTCCTCTCATTCATAGCTAGCAAAATTCCGGCAAACAGTCTTTCAAGATTGATTTCTGACTACAGCAGGGATGGGTTTCTCCCGGTTCACTGGTTACTCGCTTCGTGGACGCGCTTCCAGATCGGCAGTCAAAAGCACGCTGCGCGGGATCGCGTTCAAATACTTCGTGGTATTCTGCAAATACTCTGATCCAACAGCTGTGCAGCGGCTATCCGTTGGATCACAGTATTTTCAGAATACCATGAAGATTTTGAAAGCGATCCCGCGCAGCGTGCTTTTGACAGCCAAATCGGAAGTGCGTCCACAAAGCGGGTAACCAGCGAACCGGGAGAAACCCATCCCTGGACTACATACCTTATCAGGCTTGAAGAGTTGGCAGGCCAATAGCTTCCAAGCGCAATGCTGTGCCAGAAAATACTTGGCAAGGAGTCCTGACCAAATCTTCACCATAATTAAATTAACTAATTGTCTCGTTCCCCTTTTGCTCCTCTTTATTCCCTATGGGAATAAATTAATTCACCATCCACCTGTGCCTTTACTCCCAAGTCGACCCTTGTTTCTTAGCTGTTCCCTTCTCCTGGCAGCTCTGCGCATGCGCAAATCAGGAACAGGCTCCAGTTCAGGGGTGGGTTTCTCCCGGTTCGCTGGTTACCCGCTTTGTGGGCGCGCTTTCCGAATGCCTGTCAAAAGCGCGCT
>JANHGC010001574.1:150909-163321 GCA_027560395.1 Boaedon fuliginosus
GTGTTGTAAAGCTCTGATAAGCAGTATATAAAATCTGAGTGCTATTGCTATCCATGTTGTAAGCTGCCCAGAGTCCTCCGGGAATTGGGCGGCATAAAAATGTAATAAATAAATAAATAAAATAAAATAAAATAAAATAGTGGATTCACAATCTGCAGTGATTACCTGATCCAGTTCAAGGTGCTGGTATTGACCTTTAAAACCCTTCATGGTATGGGGACAGGTTATTGAGAGAGGGACTTTCCCTGATTTCATCTGTCCATCCCACCAGATCCAATAGAGAGGATATGTTACAGGTTCTGTCAGCTAAGAAGCTACACTTGGCAGGGCTCTAGGCAGTCAGCCTTTGTGGCACCCACATTGTGCAATCTTGAATAACAGAGTTGGAAGGGATTCTTGGAGGTCTTGTAGCTCAACCCCCTGCTCAAGCAGGAGACCCTACACAATTTCGGACAAATGACTGTCCAATCTCTTCTGAAAACCCTCCATCGATCCAGCACCAAAAACTTCTCGAGACAAGCCATTCCATTGATGGATTGTTTTAGCTGTTTAGGACATTTCTCCTTAATTCTGGGTTGGTTCTCCCTCCGCCTTTCCCCAAAGTGAGGTTGGTCTCATCAATCCTGAGTTTCCAAGGATTCGTTATGGTCTTATGCCAGCAAGTCCAAGCCAGGGGATGGTGAATTTGTGAGGTGGCTCTGTTATTATTAACTTCCCTTTGCTGTTATTTCTATATTTGTTCTTTAAAAAAAACGTTTTTAAAGATTTTTTGTAATTAATAATGATAAATGGTTTTGTGTATTAATTCACAGTTTTAACTTTGTTGTATGTCATCCAGAGTCATTTTTGATGGGATAGGTGGCTGTATAAATTAGATAAATAAATGAAGTCTAGATACCTCTAATGAGTTGTTTTTAAAATATACACATACATACAGGAACAGCATCTGAGTTATAAAGAGGAGAAATTTGATTCCTAATCATGAGAAATCTTTCCTAAATTACTACATCATCTAAACAGCACAGGTAGTCCTTGACTTAGGACCATAACTGACTCCAGCATTCATAAGTCATTGCAGTCATTAAGAGGGTCATTATGTGACTGGCCCACTTTTACAATATTTTTTATAACAGTTATTAAATAAACACCACAGCCATTAAGCAAATCAATTTTACCCCAGTGGGTGTTTTTTTAACTGGAAACTGGAAGTACATGCCGGAAATCGGCAAAACAGTTTTTTAAAAAAATGTGGTCATGTGACTGTGGGACGTACAAGTGGCCATAAAAGTGAGCCGGTTGCCAACTATCTAAAATGCAACCATCTGACTGAGTGTCCATATGATTGTGTATATGGCCTTGAAACTTTGAAATCAAGCCCTAAGTACCTTTGGTGTGTGTGTGTGTGTGTGTGTGTGTCCATTTTAACACTGAATGTTCACTAAGCGATTGATTCTAAGTCTAGGACTGCCTCCTATAAAGTAATGCGTAAAAGCCAATGAGAGTGAAGGTTTAAAGGGGTTTGTTTAATAGAGGTAATAAGAGATCAAACACCAGAGCACCTACTGTACTTTAAAAAGTGCAGGTAGATGGAATGAAGGCAAATCGATGAAAAGGAAGCAATTGGGGAATCATGGGCAGAAAAATTATATATTTTTCAGGAACAACATGCAACTTACTACCAACTCCAGGCAGCCGGTGCTAAGGTATGTGTCACTTTTGTGCTCTCCACTCATAGCTAGTTGGCCTTTAATGGCCTTCCTAAGTTGGCCTTCCTAAGCCTTTAATGACTTAGGAAGTTAGAGAGGCCTTTGGTCTGCTCTAACAGAGTCTTTCTCGTGTGCTTTAAATACACCACAAATGTACAATCCAAATTATCACACATCTGCATATGATATGTAGGAATATTTCTTGGTTCCAACCATGGAACAACAGCTGAACTACTCCAGAATGGGAACATTCACCCTAAGGTAGCTTGGGTGTTTCCATGAGCTTCCACAATGTCAGTCAAAAGCATTGTGTCCTTTACTTACCTCTGATTCTTTGTAATAGCGCTCAGGAATTTCATCACAGGCAATATCAATGAAGCAGACTTCTCGGTCAAGATCTTTGGCTTCATTATCAAATATCTGCAAGATTTAAAACAAAAACATTTAAATGTTTTAGTAGACACACACATTCTGAAGCTAAACTCTATGAATGTTGTGTACTGGCACAACTTGTTTCAAGGAACAAAACTACTAGTTTCAAAAGAGGCAGGCTATGTTCTTGGTCTTGGTTCCTAATTATAAGTTAGCTGTACACAATTATGCAGGTTGCAGGTAATAACTTATGCATAAACCCAAATTTACTTCATGCCTCTGACCTGTTTTCCATGTTATTCCGTTTCTTGGCCAAGGGAACCATAGTTGTCCAAAGACATTTTCCATGGTCATATGACCAGCATGGCTATATGCCAAAGGTGCATACTGTTACCTTCCAAATAAAGTGGTACCTATTTATCTACTCACATTTGCATGCTTTTGAAATGCTAGGTGGGCAGAAGCTGGGGCAATTAACAGGAACTCACCCTATTATGCAGTGCTCAGACCTGGGCTGTCAGCTTTCCAGCTGGCAAGCTAACTGCTGAGCCATCGCACCCCGTTTCTGAGTAAACCTATTGTTATTCTCCATTTCTATGACCCTGTATGCTTATAAAATGTTAACGCTATTTTTGAATGAATAAATATACATTGTACAGTTCACAACTTCTGGGCTAAAAAGAATGTTCCAATTGGATTGGATTGATGGGGAGAAGAAGCCACTGAAAATTTACATAATTTGCTTCATTTATTTCTTATAAAGCTGCCTCATCTTTCCCAATCTTTGATGGGTCACTCATTCCAGCTGAAGGCTAACCATCAGCCCTAATCAACCAGTCCCTCTGAGCTACAGGATCTGGTATCAAGATACCCCATTATCCATGGAAACCAAATTAAATATTCCTACACTCAGAACTGCCTTTCTGTCCTCTCTTCCTGGCTAAGTTAATGTTATACATAGATATGACAAAGGTCTCTAAACACTTAAAAGGAAGCTTCTTGCAATTTGCTTTCCATGGGGCTGTCCTTGGAGTTGCACCAATGGTGAGATTTTGGTGACAGCAAATGAACAGAATAATCCCAAATTTATTTATTTATTTATTTTATTTTATTAGATTTGTACCCCGCCTCTCTTCACCCCGAATTGTGAGATTCTATTGTGAGATTCTATTCTAGATAGTGGTTATTACCGCCTCGAGTTCCCCTTGGGTGAAGAGAGGCGGGGTATAAATCTAATAAATTATTATTATTATTATTATTATTATTATTATTACCTCTACAGATGTTTATTTTTCAGGTACTTAGTACCTTCAGGACCATGTGATCCAGGGAGAATCGGTGGGTCAAACATGTGCTGCCTGATTGGGATGCTTACCACTCCCTGAATATTAAGGGAACAGGAGCTTAGATGAAGGTGTTTTCAATTATAACCTCCTTGCCAGGGATGGGTTTCTACCAGTTCGGCTCGGTTCGAGCAAACCATTTGTTAAGATTGGGCCAGTACTAATGAACTGATTTGGTTGGTTTTTGTAAAAAGAAGTTTGTTTAAACTTCCTGCAGAAGTCCCTAGGCAGAAAAACAGCTGAGGTACACTGCCGCGCCAATCAGCTGCTGCAAACTGAGCGAATAAAGGCAGCTATAGCGTGTGGGCAGGTGGGAGGCCCATTTCCCCCCCCCCCAACAAACCGACTGAACCGGTTGTGACACCGGTTGAAACCCACCACTGCCTTGCTCTGGAATAGGCCATGCCTGGTAAGAACTCTTTGGAAGGCTGTAAAGGCACTTCTTTTATAAAAAACTTTGGAATGGAACCTATTTACTAGTTTGTAATTTTATTGCACTTTTTATGCCTTCATCGGATGATAAAATCACCCAGAACTGCCAGCTGAGATAGCACACGAATAACCATGAAACTCAAATTAAACTAAACTCCTTTTGTTGAAACAAATTATTTATTTTTCTTTTTTCTACTTCTTCCTCTTTCTGGTTAACAAAACCAAAAGTTAAATGTATATTGGCTTTTCAATGTACCCATTTGCAAACATTCATGCATTGGATAAGTATGAATGACCAATCTCACCACCACTTTGTAAAGAGGGCTAGCATAATAGCCTTGTCTTGTAGGGAGGCAGTAGCCTTACTAAGGTCATCTGTTGAATATGAATGTCTGATGTGAGATTTGAGTTACAGATCATAAGCCTAACAGCTGTATGGCAAAGAACTCTGCTATCCATAAGATATTACTTTCATCTTCCCAATCAATTTTAAGTGGATCCTAAATCTAATAGATTTCACTCCTGGGATGTATGAAGTTTTTGTTCATCTATAATTTACTCTTATATTGAGATGGAGGTTTAATCTCTTAGCTTGAAACACTCACTACTGAGACAACATGGCCTGTGCATTTTTTACTTTCTAATATTGCCATCTAATATTTTATTGTATTTTAAATGATTTTAAAGGGTACTTTTTGCTTTCATATTGTGAAATTTATTAAAGTAAATAAATAGCTAGATCAGAAGTAAGAAATTGAGTTATTTATATACTAAATCAATGTAGATAATTATTGCTTCTAGCCAAATATTCTCTGGAATATTTAAGAGTCTGTAGAGGGATAATTTCATTAATTATGCAGTTGAGCTGGGGATATTTAAAAGTTTTGTTAAAAAGGAAAATTAAAGTTCAGGGGAAAAGCAGAAGGCTTTCCAACTGGCTTTTTTTGTGCTGGCAAAGAGAAGAAAGCAAATGGCAAGAACATTCTGTGTTCTTAACAATGTCAGGATTGTAGAACAGACTCATAAATATTATGATATGAAGGAGAAATTAGAGAGGCTTGTTTTTTGGAAGTAGTATAATATAGCAATATAAAACACCTATGACTAAACCAAATCAAGAATTCTCAAGAAGCAAAAGGGAACTATAAATTATATCCTTTATAAAAAATGTCAGCCATTTCTTTTTTTATTATTCTATTTACAAAGCTATTTGCCCAATATCGATGGTAATGAAATCCAGTGAAGGCTCACACTAGAAGAAAAGGAAGAAAGCAATTTTTGCACATTCTCTCTTCTCCATTCTTTTATGTTCTGGAATATTTCTCATTGTTTCCAGAGCAGATTTTTAGGAAGCATAGGGGAATTGACTTAAATTGCCCTGTTCTTTAACAGAAGTGGTCAAAGGTAGTCTGAATCAATTTTTTATTGCACAGTCCAGACAGAATTTGGACCAAGAGATCAAATACTGTACAGACAGAAATATATGAATAACAGAATAATAGAATAACCTTGGAGGTCTTCTGGTCCAACCGCCTGCTCAGGCAGGAAATACCTATATCAGGGGTGTCAAACTCGCAGCCCGCGGGCATGGCGCTGGCCATGCCCACCCAGGTTTAGCGGGGGAAAGTCGCGATATGTCACATGACAACAATGTGATGCTGCAAGTTTGACACCCCTGCCCTATACCATTTCAAACAAATGACCAATCTCTTTTAAAAATTCCAGTGTTGGAGAGCATTCACAGCTTCTCGAGGGAAGTCATCCCACTGATTAATTGTTCTAATTATCAGAAAATGTCTCCATAGTTCTAGGTTGCTTCTCTCCTTGATTAGTTTCCATCCATTGCTTCTTGCCCTGCCTTCAGGTGCTTTGGAGAATAGATTGACTCCCTCTTCTTTGTGGCAGCCCCTTAGATATTGGAACACTGCTATCATGTTACCCCTAATCGGCTACAACCCATTTTTTATTAATTCCAAATGAAATTTAGCTGTGCTCCCTGAACTTTGCTGGCTGAGGAACTATAGGATTTGGCAAGAACTCTGTTATATTAGTAGAATATAAAATAAAGTGTTGCCATTAAAAAAACATTAGCAGAATCCTGGAAAGGCTGTTATTTTAATTCAAGTCACACACATAAAAGTTTCAGGTTGCATTCTCTCTGTTCCTAAATCAGTTCATTATGATTAGGACCCACCTTTTACAATAAATTAAAAATTGCATTAATGAGAGAAAAGATTATCTGAGCTAATGAATATTTTTAACCTTAAATGCTAACATTCATCAACAGACTCCAAATGAAATATAATAATCCAGACTGAGAGGTTTTTTCCCCCCTAGATTAATTTATTTATTTATTAGATTTATACCCTGCCTCTCTTCACCCCTTACGGGGGAACTCGAGGCGGCAACCTAATACACGGTTTGCCTCAGTTTCTAGAGAGTAATTTTTATATTTGCATATACCAGTACTGTCAGCTACTCCTCAAATACTGTATTACCAATTGTAATACATTAGTGTAACCTTCTGGTCTTCCCAAAGGACAAGAAACAGAAAGGCTATTCCTGTGGCTTAGAGAACTTTGTTCTCTTTTCCCATTATCTATAATGTATTGTACTAATGAGATGTAATAAGATTAGAAATGTATAGTATCTATGGTTGTATTCTTACCATTTAGCCTTCAATGTTGCAGATCCTGCTTAGATTTTACAACTAATCAATCAATGCATAAGAGGAGGAGAGGAAGGCATTAGTGAGTTAGTTATAGAGACTGACATTGATTAGGGCGGTGACAAGTGATTCTTTGGAAGGGCAGATACTGAAGCTCAAATACTGTGGCCACCTAATGAGAAACAAGGACTTATTGGAAAAATCCTGATATTGGGAAAGATTGAAGGCAAAAGGAGAAAGAGACGGAAGAGGATGAGATTGAATAGTGTCATTGACACAATGAACATGAATTTGGATAAACTCTGGAAAACAATGGAAGACAGGGGAGGGGTCTGGATGCTATAGTCCATGTGATTCCGAAGAGTTGGACATGACTTAGCAACTGAACGACAACTGACAACTGATCGGCTCAAGGTCGCTCAGCTGGCTTCTGTGCCTAAAAGAGGACTAGAATCCAGGTTTCCTCACGGCTACTCCACCATCTTAATGACTACACTACAACATCTCTCTAGCATATTCCACACTTACCAGTTAAAATTAAACTTAACGAAAGAAACATTATTAATACATGCTTGATTAAATATATCTATTGTTTCTAACAGACTGAAGACTTTTAAAAAGGCCTTTGTTTAAGAGTGTTTCCACACCGCCAGCACTTCCAATCCCAAAGTAATTAGGAAACAACCTCTCATCATCTTTCTCTTCTGCCAATTTTGAAACACAAAGAACACACAGAGAGCACCATCAGTCAATCACTGTTTGGATTCTTCCCTTGCAAATGACCAGTAGATGAGATTTAAAAATAACATCTGATCAGTGTTCTGGCCAGTTCTGCAACAATTGTCTCCTTCTTGTTATTACTTTACACATAACAATGATGCAAAATTAATTGCTAGGGTTTCTCTCATCACAGTTTTCAGCATGTGCTGTATGTGCTGTATGTGTGGCTGGCCAGAAACAAAAAATCAAAGTGGAGAGGTTGCATAGTTTGAGCTACAACATGTCTTATCTGTATTTGCTATTATTCTAAATCTGGGTGCCTTGGGGTTGCACATGAACTGTTTCAGTCCTTGCAGCCATTTCCCTAGGTACCTGTCAAACTGTCTGCTTTGCCTGATTCTTTTTTTAAAAAAAATAAAATTCTTTAACATCAAAAAGCAGAGAAGCTGGCACATTGCAAAGCAAAAGGTCTTACTGGAAGAACAGCTTAATTTCTAAGGCAGCCTCTGCATTCTGCATAGGTCTTAAGGCCTTGTGTGGTACAAAAATAGTCCTCAGGCTCCCCTTTAACTTACATCCTCAACATATGTGATGGCAGGTTTTCCAAACCTGGATTCAGCAGTAAATCACACACATTCTGCCTTGACCCATCTTCTTGCCTAAGATTGCTGGGCATGGCTCGGTTAGAGGATCATTTTCAAATTGCAGTCAGGAATGAAAAACCGTATGCCTCTGGCTGGATATTGCTAATTCCAACTCTCTGTTGCTTTTCTCCTTGCCCTTCCCTATCCTTGATGGTTCAGAATCATGCCTTTTTCCTCTCCATATGTTTGGAATTAAATGATACTTGATACTTTGTGGCTATAAAACTGTGCAGGTATTGAATCTCTCCCAGGTCTTGGACTGGAAACTGCTGATTCCTGTCTCACCTGCCTCAAACCGTACACATCCTAGTTGTTCAGGACCCTAATGGGAGCTGTAACTGAGGAGAGTTGCAGAAGGCATGAATGGCGGAGAGATAGCTAGCACCCCTACTTTTTTGCCATCTTTTCCACTGCTACTCCTGCATTAGTCATAATTTCAGGCAGCAGCAGTACTGCTGCCAATTTACAATATTTCCTCTCCTTAGTTGGGGAAGGCATGCTATTAAGCCATATCACAGAGTAGAGAAAATAAGGCTCACATTAGTAAGATTTATTCACTGGATTTCATAAGTCTCGTTAGGTAGACTTACGGTTAAAAGTAAAACAATATACGGCTAATATACAGAATCTTGGAAACTGAACACACCAGGGCGCTAGCATCCAATAAGTAGAGAATTCATTACAGTGGGATTTCTGAGAGTTATTTGAATAGCTTTTCTCCAGACAAAAAAGAGCTAACCATTCTCAATCTTGAAATATCCATCTGCTTAGTCCTGAGGTTTTGCGATACTCCTATACTTCCCAGCCTCAGAGTTTTAGTGTGCAGTGATTGAAGAATAGGGGAGATTCTTGCAGAGCTTGAGCTAGTGGAGTAAACCTTTCTTCCTGCTTCCTCCACTCTGCCCGAAATTTAAGGGGGCCCAGTGTCGGAAAATTTTAATCATTGGTACCCCCATCCAAAGGGCCCCAAACTCACTACTTTTGCCCCAACAGGTGTTCCATGAAATGGGAGCCACCATTGAGAAGGCCTGTCATCAATGAGTCACATTACATATAACTCATGAGTGGGAAGTCATATAAGTGGCCGCCTCTGTCTGGATTGGTTGGGCAGATTTGATTTTGATGAAGTCATATCTAATAACACCCAATGCTAAACTGTAAAGAGGATATGCCCTTTAAAGGGGATAATCAGCATTTTGAACTGGAAGCTCCTGGCAACTGATGGAATGAACTTCAAAATGGGTGTTATCTGAATTGATGAACCTATCAGGTGTTTAAGCTACTACATTTTATACCAAGTATAGCTTTTGGGTATAACTTTTGAGCTGTCTCTGAAAACCACTTTACGGATAGCAGCAATCTATCCAGGCTATGGTTATTATCACCAAGGCATCTTGGTTCAGGTAAAGTCACAACTAGTATTCTACCTAAAGCTTGACAAAGTCTTTGCAGGCCCCACTTTCACTTGATGTTTAAAAAGGGACCACAGGAGCAGAAGAACCAAGACACAAACCAACTTCTGTTGGGCTTACTAAAGCCCACAGAGTAACTATGGGACCAGGTGTTACAAAATCACCATAATCTACCAAGATTATGATCTACCAAGCAAATCTGTCCTGGTAGGATTTAATCTGAGCTTGTTTTGCCTAGAAAGTTGTTCATTTGCTGCTTACACAACCATTTAATTAAGATTTTTATGTTCAGTCAATAACACAGAGTATGCAAATAGCTTGTGGTTAAAGCACACTATGTGAGTCAGGTTGGTAAGTGAATTCACTCATTAAATTCACACAACTAAGCCATAATGTTGTTATATGGTTTTGGTTTAATTGTTTGATACATTGTATGAATCAGGCCACTCTGGTTTAAAAATCATGACTTATAGACTAGGAAGTTGGGTGAGTCCAACTATTTAAATTACCAAATAGTAATTTACTGAAAAAAACATGGTTAAGCAAACCATGGCACTGTTATTTACTATATAATTGTTAGTTACTGTATAGTTACAATAATAAACTACAATGGGTTACTAATCACATTATCTGTGTTAACTTATTTTAAAAGCCACATTATGTGATGGCATGGTGGTTAAACCATCAGACTAGAAAGTAGAAGACCATGAATTCTAGTTCTGTCTTAACCCTGAAAACTGGCTGGGTGACTTTGGTCCAGTCTTTCTTTTTCTTTTCTTTTCTTTTCTCTCTCTCTCTTTCTTTATCTCTTTCTTTTTATCTCTCTCTCTCCTCAAAGTGTTGTTGTGGTGAAAATAGTAGGAGCAAGATGTGTTGGATATGTTCTTGAGTTATTTGTAAAATATTATAAAGGTAGGATATAAATAAATAAAACATAAAAATCCAGTCAGTGAGACACAATTTTCATGAACATTTTCCTGTGATTTTTTTTTGTACGGTAGAAGTAAATTAAGGCAAGCTGCTTAGAGCTCTGGTCTGCATAAGAGGTACATAATGACTTTCATCCACCATTTAAAGGATGAGTAATATATTAAGCTCTTGAAATTCCAGCCTTCTACTCAAAGCTTGTCATCAATGTCTTGATTTGAAAAACATCATTTACAGATAGCTGTTTGTGCTCTTCTAATTGAACAGGGACAGCTCACTGAACTGTTTAGTTTATATAAAAGAAAACTAATATTTAACACAAAGGTCTAAGATTGGCTTGCCAACCAACCAGCACTAATGGATCATAGCAATTCATTCAGACTGCTGGGAACTTGCTGCGGTCCTCTTGACAATGTTACGTTTTCCCTGAAAGAATTCAATATACAGCATGAAGATAGTGAGCTTAGAAAGAAACCATGACCTTGCTGGGAAGCTCTCTTGGATGATAATACAAATAAAAAATATTGACATTGTTTTATATGTCATAAATGAGCTGCAGTAAACTGGAGTTCCAAATATTATAGATAATTTTTCTTATACAGCACATGTTAAAGGAAGTCCTTATTTATTTATTTATTTATTTAAATTTATATCCCGCCTCATTTCCCGTTAGGGGGAACTCTAGGCGGCTTGACTTATAATCATTCATTTAGTGATGGTTTGAAGTCACTGAAAAAAGTGACTTATGACTGTTCTTCATATTTATGACTGTTGCAAGCATTCCCGTGGTCATATGAATAAAATTCAGACTCTTGGCAACTAGCTCATATTTATGATCATTGCAGTGTTCCTGGGTCATGTGATCACATTTGTGTTTTTCTGACAAGAAAAGTCAATGAGAAAGTCACATTCACTTAACTGTGTTACTAACTTAACAACTATCACGATTCACTTAACACATGCGGCAAGAAAGAGGATCTGGCGCCCGTTGTGGAAGTGCAGTTTGCTGAGTCTCTTGCCAATGAGTGTTGGTGAGGGTCAGCACTTCAGCACTGTTTTTAGGGGTCAAAGACCCCTTGATAGTGTGTCTGACCCCCACAGTGCTTGTTGCCAGAGGGTAAGGTATGTGCATGGCACGTTTGGTCGAGATTGGTCCAGCTGTTGAAGCGTGTATACGGTACATACACACACACACACACAGACTGCTTAATATATATATATGACTTGATATTAGATTACATGCTATGGGTCCCATTTATTAAAGAATGCCATCTGATGGGACCCAGGAAGAGAGCTTTTCAGTCATGGCATCCACTTTTTATAACATCAACCACGTGGAGATTAGATTGAGCTTGATCTTATTAACACTGAAGACATGGCTGTATCATCGGGCACGGTGATCACAATGTGGGGAAGAGCCCAGGAAAAGGTGTGTTGATGTGTGTCTGTGGTTTTATTATGGCTGACAGTTATGTATTTATTTTTGTGGTTTATATTACATTGGATTTTAACCATTGTTAGTTGCCAAGTGTCATCATGGTGAGATGAGCAGCCACATAAATTGAGATGGATGGATAAATGGACAGACAGAGAGATAAAAAGTCATGTTGGAAGAAAGCAACAGAAAACCATTTATAATTGTTCAAAGTACAGAAAAGAACATGTACTTGCAGTCACCAGAGTTCAGTAGTGGTTCAAAGGAGACTTTGATATGGAAAAAGATAAGTTTGAACAATGCTAACTTCCTATACTAATGAGTTGTTAAAGTCATTATGTGTCAGCACTGAATTATCATAAAAATACTACATTCCAAATAACTAAAAATGAAATAGAATAGCATTGCACCCAATTTGATAAATAAGAAACAAATAAACATGTGATAATATTATCCCAAATATTAATTGCCAATTAAGTATCTCCCTAAGGAGTTACTTAACATAATAACTTGTATTTTATATATACAACATAATACAACATAATAACTTGTATTTTATATATTATCTAAACTCTTTGAAGCAGAAACATTATATATAATTTTATAAAAAGTACATGTTATAAAGACAGTGCATTTTTGCTTTTAGCAATTCTAAGTACTTATATTAGACAGTTCCAAACAAACTCAGTTATTACCAACAGGGATGGGTTTCTCCCGGTTTGCTAGTTACCCGCTTTGTGAACGCGCTGCATG